>CM018572.1:3897500-4055000 GCA_009078335.1 Salix brachista
AGGAGGAGGTGGTCCGATGATTTAATATCTATTCGGTCTGAATTTCAATAAAAAAAATAGATCAGAATAACCTGGTCAAAATCTGAATTGACTCTTAACTCATTCAGCTCATAAATAACTCATATCAAAATCTATTAAATTTCTTTTTTTAAAAAAAGAAAATGATGTTATTTTTTATAAAATTAAAAAAAATAAAATTAACATGGGTTGAATAGAGTCAGGCCACGTGAACCAAACGCAATATCTATCCTGGATTAACAGCAGATAGGGTCTAGAAATTAAAAATACAAAGTAGCTTATTAATAGAGTTTTTCGAGTTGTAAATTGAGGTTGAAAAGGAGAAATTCTCAAAGAGAAGGGAAAGGAGCGAAAACCCAAACAACATGAACTGGTAGCCCAAACATGAAGATCCAGTCTCAGTGGGCCCATCTATTCCCCAGTGCTTTTAATGGAAGGGGCAAGCTTAAACCAATGCAAGGGAGGCCCATAACCCATTTTGATTGTGTTTTTGGACTGGCTGATCCAATGAATTCATATGATTTTTATACATGTTGGAGATGGTAAAAATTATAAAAATATATAAAATATATATATTCAGCAAAAAAAAAAAGAGAAGAAAAGATAAGAATTATTATTTGATACATTTTTATAAGATTGAAATATTTATTCTTTAATAAAATTAAGATTTATTATATTAATTAAATTGAAAAACTATTGAGAACAAAATATTCAACGTGATTGAGAAATACGTATTAATTAAAAACCTTTTCAACTCAGGTACTGTGTTCTACTCCCATATTTATTTATTTATTATTCATATTTTAAATTAGATGTTTTAATAAAGATATAAAAATAATCACATCCTTAAGATTGTATTTAAAATCTCAATAGTATTATTAAAAAACCAAAAAAAAATGAGAAGTGGAAATAGTTTTAACTTTAAATTTTATTTATTTATTTCCTTTGAAAAAATAAGTTCAAAACAATGTATTTCGGACCTGCTTTCTTGTCTTATCCTTTATACCAGCATAATTGGGTTTTTCAGTTGCCTGCACCTGCTAAAATTAATGAACTTTAACTTTTATTCCTGTCTTGTCGTTTTCTTTTTTTATATATATTAAAACTGCTGGATTGGGCTGCGAAAGGATCAGGAATCAATTATATTAGTTAAATATATTAAAATAAATGTTATTTTACATGATGATGTTTTGTAAGTGTCTGCAGTACAGCTTGTTACCAAATAGGAAAGTAAGATTAATTATATATATAAAAAGATTAATTATAAAATCTGTGTTTTGTTTTTAAAATTAAATTATTCTTGATAGGTATTTTAAAGTCATTTATTGGAAGTATTAAAAGTCCCACGTGCATTTAAATATTTAAGAAATATTTTTAGAGTTATATTTTGTATTAAAGAAATTACAAGAATGACAACTAATATATGGCCATGATGTTGTTATTCACCTATTAATTATTTTTTAAAGTGTTTTTTATTTATATATATATATATATAAAAGTAATAATATAAAAGTAACTTTTTCAAAATACTAATGCAAACAACTTTTTGAAAAAATAAAATACTTTTGAAAAAATAAAATGAAGAGGCTGATATATGAAACATAATAATTGAGTTTTATTCCTTCCAAATATATAATTTCAACTATTTATCAATTGAATTCAAACCATATACTACAATTGAATTCAATCACAATAAAGAATTGATTTTAAACATAATGTGAACAAGACATAATTAGTTTGCGGGGATTCAATTATTTCGTCGATTCAAGTTTTGTTTGCCATTAAAAAAATTGATATCATAACTTTAAAAAATCATAAAACCGTGTGGTTTTTTACTGTATTAGCATATACTGATCAATATAGATTGTGATAGTATAATTATTGTTTAGTCCCTTAGTGTGTTAAAATTTAACTTTTGGACTCGAGGATATTTTAGATTTTTCCATAAGACCAATTCACATTATCTAATTGTTTGAGGATATTTAAGTCTTTATTGGGTTTTTTTACAGTAAAACTATGTTTTTACTCTGTCTGGAGGTATTTTTGACTTTTTACATTGCTGTGAATAATAAAATAATCATACTGCTCTCAAATAAGACAAAAACTAAAAGTTATCGGTGGGATATTTTTGGTTTTTCAAATGTTTTTAATTAGTACAAATACAGATATACCCTTAAAGAAGACAAAATCCAAGAGTTTATTGTATGAGTGTTTAGATTAAAAAAATTTATTTTTGTATGCAGAATACTATCGGCGTGTCTGACTGACATGGCGATGGTTTTCTTTCTTACGTTCCCTTTAAGCGGCGCATGTGTCGTCATCCGGTGTTTCCACGTGTCCATCCGATGTCTCACTTCACGTGTCGTCAAGTCCTCTTTCATATGATGGGGTGCGTGTCGTCACATGGTGGTTGGTGATCTAATTTTTCCCTTATATATCCCCTGTAAGGCTGTAACCTAAATTACACGAAAGTCTCATTGGTTTATGATGTTTTCATTTCAGTCTCCCATCGTTTGATTGTTTTTTGTCCTAATTTTGTCATAGAAGTTTTGATTTGTTTCAATTTTATCTTTCAATTGAAAATTGAATATATATTTTGTTTTTCATTTCAATCGTTATTCTTTTAATTTTGGGTTTGATTTCAAATCTCTTAATGTTTCAAGTATAAAAATTTGGATGTTTTTCAATTTTATCATTGGATTAAAATTGATCATATATTTTGTTTTCATTTCGGTGTTTATTCTTTTAATTTTTTACTTGATTTTAATTCCTTTATTTTTTTTTATCTTTTTAAAATAGTCTCTATTTTTTTCTGTGTTTATATGTATATGCTCTTAGTTTTGGTTTTTAATTTTTATTATTTTCTCTTTTGTTGAGGTTGTAATAATAGTGACACTATTAATCATAATGATAATAGCAATTGTAATGGTTAATATGTTTATGATGTTAATAATTATGGTTTTGATGATAACAACAACAATAACTCATAATGAAGAATATTAATAATGACAAAAATAATAATAATAATAATACTAATTATAATTTTAATAAAAATAACACTGTTGGTTATCATAATAATTATTTTCGTAATAATGAAAACAATAATAAAAATAATGACAATGACAATGATAATATTGTTAATAATAATAATAATTATAATGAAAGCTATAATAATTATAATAAAAGTTATAATAATTATGATAATTTAAAAATAATAATGGAAAGGGGTTCGATGGTCTAATTGCAAGCCGGAGCAGTTATCTGTCTTTTATGGGGGTGGTTCGATCTTAGCTGTAAGGATCCACGACATGAGGTGAACCACCAAGTGGCTCGTTCAAGTTGGGTAGCTTACATGCACACAGCTATGAATTATTGGTAGACAGCTAAGGTGCATTTAATTCTTGATTGGCACACTTCTATCCAGATGTGCCACGTAAACCACTGACTTGATCACAACTCGACATCTGTACACTGGAACTGAAGAAGGATGGCGACCGAGAGATTCTTGTACTCGAATATAATACTTGTAGTCGAATATAATATCGATGTTTAGTCTAATCTCAATTATCAACCTGCCGAAACACCAAGGCCACATGTCTTGGCTGATAGCTAGGTCTGGTTCCTTCGTCTTTTTCCAAGTCAAACCACGAGTGGAAACAAACTCACAGCACTCTCTTACATGCCTATTATAACCTTTGAAAACTCTTGTTTTAACCATTTTCACCCTCGTAAACTGATTAGAAGACGAGACCACTTGCAAAACACATGAAATTTTGTTGACTTTTCACTTGAGATAGATTTTTTCTCGCGATTTCAACACCATGGTGTTTGACCTCCTACTACCTCTTCACGGTTCTAGCTAGATACATTTTTAACTCAAAAGAAATGTGTTGATAGAATATAAAATTTCATTTTTCACTTTCGACTAACCATCACTTGGCTTCAGCTAATTCTCCCAAAATGAAGGACATGAGCAGCACGATAATCGCTATCCGTCTGATTTTCTTGATATTAGGTGAAACTCCACCGAAGTTATAATGCACGATATTTGATCATGGATGCTTGGCAATACAGTTATATTTTATTTATGAAAGATATTTATTTATTTTAAATCATTGTTTATTAAAATTTGTTATATATATATAAATATATATATATATAATGAATTTAAATTAAAAGTGTACTTGATGCAGATTACTCAAGGTATTTTTTAAAAGAAATAATGCTGTATAAATTAGAATTTAAAATTTTAATTTTTTATTAAATCAACATTTTGATTTAATTTACAAGCAAGACTCAAGAGAGTTTTCTTAAAAGTTGTACTTGTATTTTAAAAAAAAATAAAAAAATAAAAAAAAAACAACTCAAATCATGTTGCAAAAACTATATACTCGAGATAATATGTTGAGAACTTTGTTCCAATTCAGCTCATATATATGATGATTGATGACACTTAATTACAGAGTGGGATTATCGTATAAACCTTGTCTAAAATACAAGTGAATTTCTGTTTTTTTTATATATAAAATATATTTTCAAAAATAACTTAAAAATAGAAATTACCACATTCTTTTACACTTATAGATAGAAATTGAGAATGAAGCATGAGTTTATGCTCTCATCCCATTGAAAATTAACCTATGATGAAGAGGATTGAAGGGGAAAAGGAAAAAGAAAGATTCATCACCATCAATAACTGGCATCGAAATCTTTCCGGATCAACAAACAGGAAAGCAAGTTGGACAGGGTTGGAATATAAAACCATATCCTAAAATGACCAATAAAGAATCAGTTTAGAGAAGATAACAAAAGATCAACTGTGCAGCTGTAGAATATCATCACAAATCACAATCTGCAATTGGCAGGCTCTCCTCAGCTGGCCTGTCAAAATTTACTGTCGGGGGTTTAGTATTATCTGGGGCGGCACTAGTTAAACACATTCATGAATGTGCCGGGATGGCACTGTTCAGAGCTCAGAGACCGTGTCACATGATAATGTCACCTGGACCCCCTACCTCAATCCTATATATATCCATACTAGCTAGCTTAATGCATGCAGTGATGGTGCACAAACTGTGGCCCAATCTCTCTTCGACATATAAATCCCACCCACGCTCTTTATCTCTTTCTGGTCTCTAACTAACGAGGCACGTCTATAATGTTGCTGTTGAAAATTCTCTGAACCAGCCAAGACAAGATAATTTTTTTTGGAATATTGTGATCATATTTGAGGGTTATTAACAATAATTATGTTTTGATATAATTGAGATGATCATTCTTTCTTATTACATTTAAAATCACACCAGTTATTCTTAATAGAATTGTTTAAAAGTTGCTATCTAAGAACTGGTAGCACCCACATGCAACATGCAGTAGATTATTTCATTGTCATTATACAAGCGATACAAGATTTCATAATCTCCTTTTCCTGTTATATATAGTGATATTGATACCTTTTGTTTTCACTTTTCAAGAACAATCTTTTTCCTTTTCTCTTGTTATCTTTTGAGAAACGTAATGAATTTTAAAATATGGGAAGTGATCGACTCCTTTAATCATCCAAGTGGTGTTTCTTAATTGTATTATAAATGAGTTTTGAATATGAACGGTGCAAGTGATCAGATTAAGGGTTTTGGAGTACAAGTAATTGAAGGGAATCTAAAATTATTACTTTCATGAACAAATCACGGGAGCAGAATTCTGCAGGAACGTATATGTTTGTCAAGTAGAAAAAAGAACTGCTAAAGCTAAGAAAAACGTACGTAGCAGCGACTTGTTCAGCATATACTTGTTTAGAACGTACGTAAGCTAGCTACACTAGCTGATGTCTGTGAAAACACAGGAACATGGAAAGTGGTGATTGGTGATCATGATCATCAGAAAGACATTGAATCATGCACACACATGACGATGCACTGCAGTATGGGCCACTGGATAGTGGGGGGCTGTTTAATAGGCACCTTTTGTTTTTTCTATCCCTGAAACTATTTTTTCATATTGTGTGGCACATTTGAAAATAAAATCGAGCGGATACGATAAGTTTCACAATGTTCATGCAAGTCCTAAGCCCTAACTCGCAACGACATGGGCTCATTTGGATTTGAAAGGCTGTCCCTGTAAATTGCATGTATTGTTGCATGCTCGAGACAGCTTTCCGGAAATGACGATACTGGGAGAGTTACGTATGTATTTGTGATTAACAATGCGAGGAACGAATCGTGCCGGTAAGATTCGAATCGTGCCGGTAAGATTAGAAAGCGTGTGATTGGTGAGTTCTATGGAAGGAAAACTAGAAAGTATTCGGCCCATTCACTTGCTTGCTTGCTTCTCTCAAACTCTGTCATTCTTCACCTGCGAGTAGTCTCGATCGAAAAAAAAGAGCAAAAGAAGAAATGCTTTCCCGTGTAAGGATGCGGAATCTTCATCTCTTACAATAACTGATTAGAAAGAAAGGCGAAAATAATAATAAAAAGAAATAAAGTTTGTCCTGATTTTTTCAATTTTACCTTGACGGTAGAAATCTCCTTCGTTCACGCCAAACGTCACCGAAGTTGAGTCGGTGGGCTTGAAGTCATCATTAGTATGAGAGTCCATGAATATAAAGAGTCAAGACAAAAGCAGAAAAGTGCAGTCCTCGAAAAGAGTGAAAAAAAAGAGCGACAAAAGTCGAATATGTGAAGGTGGCCCAGATATCTTCGGTGAGAGATGCGATCGAAGGAAAGCTAGTGGTCAGTTATGTTAAAATTTTCCCTTTCCCATCACCCCCACCCCCCGAAAAAAAAACACACGAGTCTCGATGTTTCCAACTTTCAAAATGTGTTCAAAACACATTCTCCTCCTGTCATCAAGCATACGACCCTAGCAGTTCAACCACATTTTCAGCAGGCCGGAAAGTGGCAAAAGTTAAATAATTGCACATTCTCTCCTCCACCCACTCACATAAAAATTAAAATGGGTTGTTTGCAGAAGTAGCTACTAGCTAGCTGTATTACCACTGCCAATTATTATAGTTTTTTTAAAGAAATAAAATAGTTTGCCCCACACACCCTTCAATAATTTAATTTAATTTTAAAATCAATCACTATTTAAAGGCCCCCTCCTCCTCGTTCTCCATATCCAATCTCCTCCCTTTCAGTAGTGCTCTCTACGTTCAGGTAATGCAAAAACTGCTAGCTCTGTAGCTTTGAATATACTCGCATCTTGATTCTTTTCATGCTTAGCATCTCTACAATCCTTTTAAGGTCTTATATTATGTGTCAAAAACTGACTTTTCCTTTGAAACGTGCAGAAATATGGGTGCTACTCTATGGATTTTGTTGCTTGGCATCCTGTTTATGGCATTCGGAACAATGGGAGCTGCCCCGAGGAAGCCAGTGGATGTGCCTTTTGGCAGGAACTATGTTCCTACATGGGCTTTTGACCACATTAAGTACTTCAATGGAGGCTCAGAGATTCAGCTCCACTTGGATAAATACACGGGTATATTATAATCAGATCAATCATTTTCTTGCTACCCATCATTTATTGCATTTCAACACAGCCTCCTGGCTTTTTGTTTTTTGTTTTTCTTCATCCAAAAATCTGCTATCATGTTGTGCTAACAGTAGTGGGTTTGATATTGCGAAGGTACTGGTTTCCAATCGAAAGGGTCATACTTATTTGGCCATTTCAGTATGCAAATGAAGCTGGTTCCTGGCGATTCAGCTGGAACAGTTACTGCTTTCTATGTAAGCATTTCTCATCACATTGTGACCGACCATTTTCGTTTTACGTCTTGAAAATCTTCCCTTTATTATCATTCGCTACTTCTAATAAAATAATTTGAACATTAAGTTATTATTTGTGTGTTTCTGTGGCAGCTATCTTCACAAAACTCAGAGCATGATGAGATAGACTTTGAGTTCTTAGGAAACAGGACTGGCCAGCCTTACATTTTGCAGACAAATGTTTTCACAGGAGGCAAGGGAGACAGAGAACAGAGGATTAACCTCTGGTTCGACCCAACCGTAGGATACCACCATTACTCCGTCCTATGGAACTCGTTCCTGGTAGTGTAAGTATCCTTTCCTATTATATCTTCTCCTTTCCTTTTATTTCTTTGTGCATTAATTTAGAGGAACCTTCTCACAAAAAAGAAGAAGAAGAAAGTTCAAGCAATCGAGTCTCCACACCTCAACCGACTAAGATTGTGTGTGAAATTACGATATATATATATATATATATATATATATATATATATATATATATATATTCAGCAGCTCTGTTGTAGGCTAAACTTTAAAGGTTTCATGTGACTGCAACGTAGATGGTGGGTGGTGGTGGGTCTATCAACTCTTAGATTTCGTTCCCTGAAAAAGAATGAACAAGTCTGGTATTTAACTACACCTTTTTCTTTCCTGTCGAAATCCAAAAGTTTGGCCCTGGCATGATTCGATCCTCAACACCTAACTAAAAATAATGCTAACTAAAATAATGTGGCCATATAAATGAATTCTAGCTAACACATGGATGCAACTGGCACCCAACTAAATTTAATGCAAAAAACCTTCGATATGAAATGGAGAAACAAATCCACATCCTTGGAGGACTATGTGTTGAAATTTGGTGAAAGGAGGTTTCTTTTCTGACTTGAGATTTTTGTTTTCAACTATTGATCCCGACATAACTTTTGAGCTGGTCCACACTTTTTTCTCCTTCGTAATTTTATAATCTGAAAAGGGAAATTTATAACATAAACTTGGGGCATCCGGTTCTTATAAAGCAAATCAAGCACATGCCAAGAATGGTCTATGATGAAAATCCAACCATCGACAACTCATAAAATTTAATACTCTTAATCAATCTGTTTAAAAAATTGATACTCAATTAATATCTTGCATATGAAGTTTATCTTAATAAGTTGCAGTGCAACTGGCATGTTCTTGGCAACGATTATTTGTATTGGCTGTTGGATTAATTATATGAGTGGTGTCCTTCAGGTTTTTCGTGGATGATGTGCCAATCAGAGTGTTCAAGAACTGCAAAGATCTGGGATTGAAATTTCCATTCAACCAGCCAATGAAAATATACTCAAGTCTATGGAATGCCGATGATTGGGCAACCAGGGGCGGACTCGAGAAGACTGACTGGTCCAAGGCACCCTTTATAGCTTCCTACAAGAGTTTCCACATAGATGGGTGTGAGGCCTCCGTGGAAGCCAAATTCTGTGCCACGCAGGGAACCAGGTGGTGGGATCAAAAAGAGTTCCAAGATCTTGATGCCTTCCAGTACAGGAGGCTCAAATGGGTGCGCCAGAAATATACAATCTACAACTACTGCACTGATAGATCAAGATACCCTTCCCTGCCCCCAGAATGCTCGAGAGACAGAGACATATAAAATATAATGCTGGCTACGTTTCATGTTACTGATGATTAATGTTGATTGACGAAGCTCCACTAGCTCGTAATTTCCACACGGCTGCTTCCATCCTGCTCGACAACTGTAATCGAGAGCGTGATTTATGGTTTCTGTCATCATCAGTCCATGCCTGCCCAAGGATTACTATTGCTGTATCATATTTTGAACCTCAGTGTTACCGTTTGTATTACTCTACGAAATGTTTCCACTGGATACGTGTTTTCACTGTCACTTTCTGCTCGCCCTACTTATGATGAAGTTAATGAAAATAATCACTATTCTTTACCTCGCTCCTTCTCCTTTAATCGATGGTGTCCCCGAGTGTCTTAGTTAATGAGCTGTCCAAGGTTTGGTGTTCAGACATGAATGATACTTCCACGTGTTCACATGCATGGATTTAATCTGCTACATTAAATCAGTGATGTCTTAATCGGGTGATGATCTGTTAGATTAAATCAGTGATGTCTGAATCGGGTCATGTACGAATGTATTCACCGGTTAAATGTGCCCTCCCTCCATGAAATACATTTGCATATGCATTGTTCTTACTTGTCTATGCATGTCAAGGCCAGTGATCTGATATAAAATAAATAATTTATCTCTGGGCAATTTCCCAAACCGATGAAACGAAATCATTATGCAGCGAGATTCGGACACTTTCTTCTCTCTCATTCGTTACAAAATACGATAAAGACTGATAAACCCATATGAGGTAATTAAAAATAAATAACAAAGCTTAAATCTCAATTGATCAATGTTGAAAAATAGAATTGAAAAAAAACATTAAAAATAAAAAACAATTGACCCAAATTAATCTATCAAACTCATATCCGGAGCAAAGATTGAAATAGATTCATAGAAATTAAACAAAATAATTTTGATTACCTTAATTAATCTTTCAAACCCGCAAATCAAAATCATAAGACTATGATAGCACCATAAAAACTAATAAAAATAAATTATGAAGTCTAATTTTGAATTGTCCCATTGTAAAGAGTTGAAAATAATAATAATAATAAAAAAATAATTTAAAAATAGGATACAATAAAACAATCTGAGTATATTTATGATAACCCGCAAAATATATTATTAAAGTTATAAAATTAAAATAATCTCATAAAAAATGAATTATAAAATCTAATTCACAATCAAATATAAATTTAAATTGAAAGATAAATTAATTAAACAAATAAAAAAATCTCGAACAAAATTCATGCAGCTGATCAATCTTTTTTTCTCTAAAAAGAGCGCCAAGCTGTTGTCTCCCCCGGTTACATGCAGGGCTCAGGGCCCAAATCTAAATACTAAAATCACGGATGGCCACAAGGCCTATGAACTCTCAAGCTATCAAGAAAATAAATTTGGAAGCTGTTACATTAAAGGCTTAAAACTAACGTGGCAACACATCCAGCCCATTAGCTCTTTCAAGATCACTGCCAGAAGAAGCCTGGCCCTAACTTACCACTGCGAACATCTTCGATAAGGTACACGAAATTAAAGCTTTTTTGTGCAATCGGTTGTAGACAATTTACTCAAAATTTTTAATTAACATTTTCCTTCTATCGCAGGATTTGATAAAGTCATTTCGTGGAAAAAAATAATATATATTTACATACCACACAAATCGAAGCCATTCGAAATTTCTCAATGGTCTTCATTTTTTGCATGGGCCTCAGCCCACGTTTACAAGTACTTCGAAACTAGGATCAATTGTGAAATAATTATTTCAGCCCGCACAAGAGGTCCATATTCAGATTAAAACGCAGGCCCATAGGAAAAAAACCGTAGACGCCCATTAGGTCATCCAAAAATAAGAGCACCATATAAAAGCCAGAAAATGTAATCAGATAACTTCTCCGTTTAGTGTGATATTGGCAGCAGCAGCAGCAGCAGCAGCAAAGATGCCGGCTGGACACGGAGTGCGATCAAGGACCAGAGATCTCTTCGCTCGTCCCTTCAGGAAGAAGGGTTACATCCCCCTCACCACTTACCTCAGAACATACAAGGTAGGCGACTATGTCGACGTCAAGGTAAACGGCGCCGTCCACAAAGGCATGCCCCACAAGTTCTACCATGGCCGCACCGGTCGCGTCTGGAATGTCACCAAGCGCGCTATTGGTGTCGTCATCAACAAGCAGGCACGTGATCCATCTATACAATTGACTTTTTGTATAGTTTTTCATTTTTAATATATGATTTTGAAAACTATATTTCAAAATTTATGTAGGTTGGGAATAGGATTATTGGGAAGAAAATTCATGTTAGGGTGGAGCATGTGCAGCCATCGAGGTGCAGGGAGGAGTTTAAATTGAGGAAGAAGAAGAATGATGAGTTGAAGGCTGAGGCCAAAGCCTGTGGTGAAAAGATTAGTACTAAGAGACAGCCTAAAGGACCTAAGCCTGGATTTATGTTGGAGGGCGCTACTCTTGAAACTGTCACTCCTATTCCTTATGATGTGGTCAATGATCTCAAGGGTGGTTATTGATTTTTCTTATTAATGATTTCCTGTGGTTTCATTGTTATCAAGAATATCTCGTGTTTCGTGAGACATGGATGAATATGTACTTTTTATTGTGTGTAATTTAGCTTCATACAAAGTAGACTACTATTATTTAGCACTATCCTTTTGTATGAGATATGTTTATCTTTCCTATGTTGCTGATGGATTTGACTGCGTATCGATCCGAGTAGATTGATTTGGGGGTTTGGGGCAGATTTTCTTTTAATGAATTTGCATTTTCTATGTTTTTTGCATATCTGAATTGTTGCTGTTTCTGCTGGGGTGAGTGTTTGCATATCTGAAATGATGCATTAGGGCGTAGCGATTGGTTTGACATTCTTATTGTCTGGTTGGGATTCTACTTTGGACATGTTGAATGGGTTCTGTGGGTCATTGTGCTTGATATTTCTTTCGATAGATTTGAAAATATTGTATGCTTATTTGCTTTGTTTGAGATTGTCCTCAATGTCAAGGGTTTTGCTTGTTGTTCTTGAGTTTGAGGTTTGTTCCCATACCATTTTGGATTTTCATCTTCCTTCAAGACTTTCTTTCGGGTTGCCATCCATTGCGCTTTGATCTTCTCTTGCCAACATCTAGGCTCTACTTTAAGTGTATTTATGTTACTGATTACTGGAAATGGAAATCATCTGCACTTTCTATTCTGGAGTTGTTGATTTTGGAATTTGTTGATGCACAGCTTTCTTGGTTTTCTGTCCAATGAATGAATGATTGAACCAAAAAAAAGACCTGAAATGACTGCTTGACATTTTTGAACGGAATATCTACTGCTTTGAACTTTGCGAGCTTAGGCCCTGAGATAAACTGGTTATGTTTGATAGTTCCTTTGAATTTTTTCATCCTTGATGAATGGCCGCAGGTGACCTTGGGTGGCTCATCTTGTAAAATTAAACTCATCTAAAAGATTAATGCCGAGTAAATATAATTTATATTATTTTTTAATACATTTTAAATTTAGACTTGCGCTTTAGTTTTTTCAAATTAAATGGGTTATTTGAGCTTGATCTTTTTTAAATAAAAAATTGAGGTTATTGAGTTTCAAATTTGTGATTGCTGGGTTTGTTATCTTGTTAATTAATTAACTCATTAAAAAATTTAAGTTAATTAATAAGATCATGGAACATGATTTATGTTATTTTTTAATAGATATCCGCATATTAAGATGTTGAAACTCTGGCCGGAAAATGTTGGCATTTGAGTGATACGCCTGATTTGTGATTTTATTTATAAAATTAGAAGAATGGTTAATTAGGGAAGAGAATGAATTTTCTTTTGATAGGACTGTTTCCCCTTATTTGTCACCTTTCCCCGCTTGTGGTTTGTCACTTAAATAAAAAATATTAAAAATTTAAACTCTAATAAATCTATTATTTAATTATAAATTAAATAAAACTTAGTTTTAAAAAACCAAAAATATATGAAATAAAATTATAAAAACATTATTGATAGTCTATTATTGAATTATAAATTGAATAAAACTTAGTTTAAAAAACCCAAAAAAATATGTAATAAAATCATGAAAACATTACTATAGTCTCACATGATATTTTAAAATTCTGATTCCTCTAAAATTTTAATAAGATATAACAATATGACATGATTGATACAGTTAACAGTTCTAATTTAATAGTTATATATATATGACAAAACTGTCAAAATTGAACCTGTCAAAATTGAACTGCAACCATGGTAATCAAACTCGTGAGCCAACTCGCAAACTCGTACGAGTTTGCGAGTTGGCTCAGCAAACCTGGTTGGACCGAAAAGAAAAATCGAAACCGGTCAAACTCGGTCAAACCCGGTCAAAATCGGGTTGACTCGTAAAATCGGACCGGATCGGTCCGATTTTACGATCCGGGTTTTTCATTATGCCCCAGTTCAAAGCTAATTCAAAATTTCAAAGTTCAAACGGAACAAGAAAAAAAATGGAGAAGAGGATGAGAAGGAAGAGAGTAAAGGAGAAGAGGATGAGGAGGAAGAAAAGAAAATGGAGAAGAGGATGAGGAGGAAGAAAAGAAAATGGAGAAGAGGAGATGAGGAGATGAGGGTGGGCGGCGGCGTGGGAGAAGGAAATTGGGATTTAGGGTTATGTTACTGGGGGGAGGGGCTTTTATACTTAGTTATTATTATAATAATAATAAAAAAAAAAAAAGAAGAAGAAGAAGATAGGTTTCTACGAGGGGGGGGGGGTTATATAAATTAATAATAATAATAATAATAATAATAATAATAATAATAATAATAAAGTAGGTTTATACGGGGGAGGGGTAATAATAATAATAATAATAATAATCCGGGGGTTTATAATAATAATAATAATAATAATAATAATAATAATTAGCATAAAAAATAGTTAGCATAAAAAATAGTTTTAAAAAAATCCTATTAATTTAAGATAATAAATAACATTAATTAATTTATATTTCACATCAACAAAATATTTATTTTTAGTTTGTTAATTTTTACCTAATGAAATTCTATGGACATAATTGTTTTGTAATGTATTTTTCAATTATTTTGAATCATGCATGAACCTTAACTAATGAAGTTTTATGGCCATAATTATGTTATATTATATTCGGAAATATTTTACTTACGATTTTACGATTTTTCTACCTACACGATTTTAGCTGTGATTTTACGATTTTTGTACGGAAAAATTCGGGTACGATCTTATGATTTTACAATCCGATTTTTCGGAGCCCTTTCCGATTCGTGTCAAAATCTCGATTTTGACAACCTTGACCGCAACATTCCAATTGCTATGGTTTGTTTTGGTTTTTAAACTGGAAGTATATATCGGGTTTTTTTGGATTTAAGGAAGTTTTAGTCTTTTTTTTTAGTTATTCTTTGCAATCCCGGATCCCGGATTAAATATATAAGATTTTAACTTTCTCAGGATAAGGGTGTATTTGGTATTGTTTTTGTTTTTGTGGTTGAGGTTTTAAGAAAACAGTTTCATAAAAAGCATTTTAGTTGCGGTTCAAAATGAATTTTGATGTGTTTGGTTAAAACTGCTTTTGAATTTGAGATTAATGAAAAACAGTTTCATGTATTTGGTTACCAAGCTTGTTATATTGCTTTTAACTTGTGAAATTACTTTAAAGGGTATATATATATAATTTTTTTAAATATTGTAAATTTAATAATTATAATAATATAATGTAATTAATAATTCATGAAAAAACATATATTTTTTTTTCTCTCATCAAACTACTTGCAATTTCATCACGAACATATATTTCCCTTCCATCAGGACTGATCTGTATCTACACATTTTATTAAATATATATTTAAAAAAAAAGAGGTTGGGCCGAGAGCAGGCCCAACCACCTTGGGCCTAAGCCTGACTCTGTTGGACCTCAGCTGGGCCGAGTGCAGGCCCATTGTCACGACCCGATTCCCGGATCCGTGACCGGCACATAGGCATGGTCCCCCTCCAAGGTTCCACACCTATGCGAACCCAAACTTACACACAAACTTATCATTCAACTTCAGAATTTAACGCAGCGGAAATATCAAAGTAAACTTTATAACATAATTCGATTGTCTTAGTACAAGAGTTGCTTATATACAATTACAATTGTGGAGCACTAGCTAGACATAAGAACAAAAATATCAAGTACAACCAAAATAGCAGGTTCCAAGAGTAGGACAAAAATGACCTGCTAGCAAGCTACGACCCTGAAAATGATAAATAATGAGGGAGTGAGTTCAACAACTCAGTGAGTAGATAATATCCAATATACATATACGAGATAATATAGCAAAGAGAAGTATAATATCAAATCGGCTCAAGGTTCTTACAACAAATTTCTCAAATAGGTCATAACAAGAATGTATAGGTAAAGCTCATCAGAAAATCAGAATGCAGTGAGCATGAGGCTCCGTACTGTGGGATGATCAGTCCACACAGGTTGGTGACTCCCCCGACCAACTAGGGTTTCAGATACGATGTGCACAAAGGCTAACACTACCCTGTTAGCATGGGTATTCTGACTGGCATACCATAGGTATATCTAATATCAAACAAACATGTTCATATCTCAAGGCTCAACTCATGGTATCAATCAAATGAGGACTAACAATTCACAAACAGATATAGGCTCATATCAAGAACGGATATTCAACAAATGATTATGTTTTATCGTATCAAGAATATAATCAAGGTATATATTATCCAAAAAGCATAATCCAATTCATACTAACAAATTCAAATATTTATACTATTTCTCATGCATATTAAATGTTATCCACTCACCTGACTCAAAAGCGATCGAAATTCAAAAGCAGAATATTGACAGAACCTTATTGATGTCCCGCGAGCAGAATATCGGGATTATCTGAATATATAAAAGAAGATATACTCAAAAATGACTCAAAAGAAGTAAAATACCTTTAATAACATATCTAAGAGTTCAACTCATAATCCTATGTGTTTTTGAATCAACTATCCATTTCTTCGTAAAACCTAAATCAAAGGTTTCTTCCAAAATCTAATTCCAAATACCTAACTCCTAAAATTGATAATAATCCATCAAACCAATCAGAAATACTAATATTTCTCTTAGGGACCATTCTGAAATTTTCTTATATTTTTAGGGTCAAATTGTAATTTTATCAAATTGAAGAACTAAATTGAACACTTCATAAATTCATAGCTATCCTAAAATCTTGTCCATAATTCATCCTCAATCCTGTCCAGAATCTCCAATTTCACCCCAGGGACCAAACTGTAATTTTTCCAAAGTTCGGGGACTAAACTGTAATTTTCACCAAAAGGACCAAAATGAATTTTTGTCATCTTCAACCTCAACCCAGAATTTCCAGCAAGGGATTTCGAAATTTATCAACATTATTCACCTTTTTTTCTCAATATTTTCTTAAACCAAACATCTCAAAACTTCAAAATCATCTACAATCAAACTAATTAAACTATTACCCAACACATTCAACCCATAACATCTCTCTTAATTCATCAATCAAACCCAAATAAAATTCTCAAACCCTAACAACCCATACAAGCAAAAATCATAACTAATAATCACATTTATACATAATCAAACACACACATTACCTTAAAAACTTATTTCTCCTTCTTCCTTTCTCTTCCTCTTCTCTTTCCCTCTTTTCTCTTCTTCTTCTTCTTTCTTCCTCTCTTCCCGATTCTCTCTCTCAATTTCAGACCTAATCTTCTTTCTTTTTGTTTTTCCTTTTTCTCTTCTCTTCTTTTCTATTTATATTTATAAGCTTGTGCAATTACTACCCTACCCTTAATTTATTTACACACCTAATTCTAAGTCACCAAGGGCACTCATGTATTTTCCCTTTTTATAATTTTCAAAATGCTACACCCATCCCACGTCCAGCTTAAAAACTGAAGACGTGAAACGGTGCGCTGCACTGTTCACGTCATCTTCACGTGACAGTGCACCGCTACTGTGCACGTGAATTAATTCACGTGCACAGTAGCTTCCGACCGACCATAACGATAACTTTAACAGCTGATGTCGATGGGTAGAGGAGTTTGAGGTGGTTCTTCCTGTCGTGGTGACGTCGAAAATGGTGGTCTGTGGTGGCCAGACGGAGCTTTGAAAGTTGACGGGCTCACGCTGCTGCCAACTACTGCTGACTCTGCTGCTTTGCCGGAGCCACGATTGGGCTGCTGGCATGGAGGGAGGTTGCCGGTGACGATGAGGGTGGTGCTTGGTGGTTTGAGATGGTGGCCGGAGCTGCTGACCAAGAGGGGGAGAGAGAGAGGTGGCTGTTGTTTTTTTAGAGAGAGAGACGAAGGGAAGAGGGTTCATGTTTATTGAAACCATCTACTTCAAAACAACGAGAGCAAAAGTAATGGGAAGTTAGCTAAGAGGATTCGCAATCATGAAGGGAAGTTTGCTTGATAAGAAGGTGCGTGATCTCTGTCATTTTTTATAAGAAGCAATTACTGTAGTTGCTTAATGTAGTAAAATGAAACGCAATAAAAGCACAAATCTTCTACTTATTAAGAAAAGCAGTTTCTGTGAAATTTTATTGTGGGACCCACACCAATTTAATCTGATTTTTGCTTTACCAAACGATACAAAACTGATTATGATTTGAACCTCCAGTTCAACCGCGTTACCAAACACCTTCAAAGTAAACACGTCCTGACCAATAATTCACAGAACAAAAAAGAGTTGATAACATTCCTTTTAGAGGTTGAATTTTGATAAAATAGTTCATGTGATAATTTTTAAGTAAAAGTTTTAAAATAAAAAAATAAATATGGATAAAAGTTTAGATGTAACACTTCTCTAACCTAGATTATTACAGTAAAAAAATGGTTTCCGTCTCAATTTTAGTTTTTTTTTTAAGATTTCCATACAGAAAAAGTATTGTGCAAAAGTAATACATTTAAATTTTTTTATTTGTCATTTCAATACTGAATGTTTTTTTTAAATGATTATAAGAAATCAAAAAATCCATTTTCAATCTTAAAAAACAATTTAATTCACAAAAAAATCAATTATATTTTTGAAGTTTGATCTCATTTATCTAATTATTTAAAGGCTAAGAACCACCACTATTAAATTCCTCCTGCTAGGTCTAATCTGTTGACACAGAGGGCCATTTTCGAGATATACATCCAGCGGTTCATAGTCATAGATAACATTTTGTGGTTGATTCTACTGTCTCACTTGAGAAAGTTCTTGTTTGCTAGTGTTTGTCAGTCAGTCATTTTGTCTTTTTCTTACTGTCATCAAAACAACTTGCAAGAATCTCATTTTATGGACAACATCGGTGTTTCCTTTCCTTTCATAAATAGACTTCCATGAAAAAAATGTTGGATGAATCTGCTTTAAAATCGAGTTGTTGAAGAAATCCTTGGAAAATACCAGCAAAAGATGGCCATTGCACGTACGGAATCATAGTAGAAGTGAGAGCGTGTGGCTAGAAGCACAGCACTTTGACATCAGATTCACTAAGGCCCGTTTGTTTGCTGGAAAGTGGTTTCCTTTTGGAAAGTGAATTCCGGGGAAAGTGAATTCCTGGAAAGTGAATTCCTGGAAAATGAATTCCGATGTTTGGCAGTGTTATGGAAAATGAACTGGAAAACACTTTCCAGTATTTGTTTGTGTTATGGAAAATGAACTGGAAAATAATTTATTAATAAATTATTATTTTTTTCAAGTTTATCCTATGTATATTAATAAATATTTAATATAAAATATTTAATCACTTTAAATAAAAAAATGAAATCAAATAAGTATAATGATGAATTTTTTTTATTATATCCTATATTCATACATAGCTTATTTTATAAAATATTACAATATATGTCATATCATATTATTGAGAAATAAGTTTGTTAAATATTTTGTAAGTAAAAATTATTCAATTTTAAAAGCTTTAAATAATTTGTTTTTTCATATTAAGAAAGCCAAATTAACATCTTCACCATTCAAACCTTGTCCACTAGCTGCATGCATCAAGAACACAATATAGCTTCTTCACCATTCAAAATCATCCAGGACTCAAAAAGATTTTTTAATCTGTTCGAGGCTACTGATGACTGCATGAATCAATACAAGTTCTTGTGAACAATAACAATTCATACACGAATAGCTAAATTAACTGGTATGAATTGTCTAAGCTTGCAGTTTGAGCTTGCTAAACACCAACCTCCATATTATATTTAGACCCAGAAGCCCATCACGACTAGTAAGAACAAAACAAGCTTTTACACACCAAGGATAAAGATTTAAGACACTCATCTATAACCTTTCTTTCTTTCCTTTTTTTTTTCCATACACAAATTTATATTCAATCGAGATGGGGAATGTTTGAATTTCTAACATACATTATTAATACAACAACTTATTGTCCGAATAGAAGAGACCAGCAGATGTATGGATCAAGGCTGTTGCTGAGAATCTATGAAACCAGCATCGACAAGAACCTTCTCCCTCTTAGCTAAATCAACATCTTCATCGACCATCATCTTCACCAATTGCTCAAACCCAACTTTGGGCTTCCAACCAAGCACTTTCCTCGCCTTGCTCGAATCCCCTTTCAAATTATCCACTTCAGCAGGCCTAAAATACCTCTGATCAATTACAACATGATCCTTCCAATTCATCCCGACTATCCCAAATGCCGCTTCCAAAAACTCCTCCACCGTATGCGATTCCTCTGTCGCAACTACATAATCATCAGGCTTTTCCTGCTGCAACATCATCCACATTGCCTCCACGTAATCCCCTGCGAAACCCCAGTCCCTCGAGGCCTGCAAATTCCCTAGAAACAACTTACTCTGCAGCCCCACCTTGATTCTCCCAACAGCCCTTGTAATTTTTCGGGTTACAAAATTCTCTCCGCGACGAGGAGATTCGTGATTGAATAAAATCCGTTGCAAGCAAACAGCCCATAAGCCCAAATCCCACAAACCCCATTTCTCATATCATCAAAAACTCAAATTTCTCGGCAATTTCAAAGATTGGGATGTAGAGGGAGTACCTGGTTTCTCTTGCTGTGATTTGCAGAGGGTGGCGAGATGCGGAGCAGCAAAGGGACTTCGGGGCTGAGAGAGGCTAGAGGCGAAGGGACTTCGGGGCTGAGAAAGGCTAGAGGCGAGAGTGTGTCAGGGACTGAGAGGGAGGCGAGAGACGAGAGGGTGATGTGCTTGGTTTGGGGAAGAGGCTGTTGGGTTGTCAAGAGCAGAGGTGAGGGACCGAGAGGGACGCGAGAGACAAGAGGGTGATTAGGGTTTTTTGGTACAGATGAGGGACGCGAGAGACACACGAGGAGAAGAGAGGAAGAGATGAGCTGAGGGTCTGGCGCAGAGAGAAAGGAGATGAGGGACTGAGCTGGAGAGGGAGGCGAGATGAGGGCTGGTGACCGGTGAGAGTGAGGGAAACGATGAGAGTGAGGGAAAGAGACGAGGGAAATTTTTATGACCGAGCGGAAAGTGTTTTCCTTTCTTTAGAAGCGGAATACACTTTCCGCGTGGGAAAGCAAAAATTAGGTTGACCGGGAAAGTGATGGAAATCATTTTCCTTTGACTTGTTTTCCAAAGTGTTACCAAACACTGGAAAGCAAGGAAACTGAATTCCTGGAATTCAGTTTCCTTGAAACAAACAAGGCATAAAATTGTACAGGAATTGAGTAAGCAAACTCAAATAAGGTGGACTCCACTATTTCTCGATGAACAAGAACTACCACCGAGCTTCGATCCCAAATTAATCACTCGGGGGGTTAGCGATACGGATCCTTTTCCGTTATGCCATGTGATCGTATATAAAGAACTCCATTATCAAGAGAATTTAAATCCTTTTAGGCAGAAACCATCTACTCTGGTTTAGGTATTTTCTCAGGTTCGAATAGTTAAGGTGATAGAGAGCATTATTCTTTCTGGCCTTTCCGTTTCAGACATTGTTACTTAGCTTGACTACCAAACTTTTTATTGCTATGCTCCTCGTTGTGGGACGATGGGCTACTAATCCCACGGAGTTTCGTTCTCTACATTGCTTTCGAAAAATTGGTCAATAAGCCCTCGGTAGTATTGGTAAGGTGCGCGCTCGTAAGCAAAAGAAAAAAGAAGAAGCTATAGTATTGGTAATGAGTCAGTATTTTTTACTTAGTATTTTTAATGTTTAAACTCATAACAGTGATAATCCAAACGAATATAGAGCTGACAAGTTTTGAAATTGAACATCTATGGTAGCCCCGTGAAGGAGGGAAAGCATCAAAAACTGACAGTGAGTTGCTTGCTACTGCACCAATACTCACCTCTTGGGAGAAAGGAATGTTTTTCAGTAAGGTAGAAGAGGTGGGGTTGTTCATCTCGAGGGGTGTTTCACGAGGGAACTTGGAACCACACCTCTTTAGCTTCAACAATGACTTTATCGAATAGAAGGAATTTATGCCACCCTCTTTTTTTTTTCTTTTTTTTTTTTGTGTCTGTGAAGCAATGAACTAGACAAGAAATTAGATGCTTGCGGTATTGTATTTACCTCTTGGAATATATAAGAGGACGGGAATGAGAACGCCTTGCATTACTTCTTGTCATCTGTGTTAAAAAATGCAGGCTGAGCAACTTGAAACAATGGAGGACGAGTCGCAGCTGCTCACTGAACTTACAGAAGAACTTCAGAACTTTGCTGATGCTTCTCTGCAGGATGTTCTCTGGGACAAACGTTCAATCTACAAAATACCTGCCTCTGCCACTGCTCAAAACGAGACAGCCTACATGCCTCAGACAGTCTCCTTTGGTCCTTACCATCATGGTGAAAATCATCTGAAGCCAATGGAGGAGCACAAGTACCGAGCGCTCAGATTTTATTTAACTAGAGCTCGAAGACCTCTCCTAGAGGTCGTTGAATCTCTAAATGAAGAAGTCCAGGTTTTAAGAGATTCATATGATATGCTTGGTGAATCATGGAAAGATGACAAGAACAAATTTCTGCAACTGATGATTCTTGACGGTTGTTTCATGTTGGAAATTATACGCCTCGCTACACATTCATCGGATGGCTACGATGCCAATGACCCGGTTTTTAGCAGCCACGGGAGGCTCTACGTGGCACCGGATATCCGGCGTGATATGTTGTTGCTTGAAAATCAACTGCCAATGCTTGTTCTTTACAAGCTGGCTTCTCTCGAAAGAGAACCGCAGGTACGTCCATCTTTTGTTTGATATTGTACTTCTGGTCCTTTTTACAATGTCAGTAAGAAAACTTCTGCTTTCGTACAGGACGTGGAGGATGTCAACAAGCTCGTGCTAAATTTCTTCTGCCCCAACAAATCCGTCCCCAAGCAGGGTAAATGCTTGCATGTATTGGATCTGTACAGGAAGAGCCTGCTTCAGGAAGATCCCGCCACGAAAATGCTTCGCCTCGGGGTAAGTGGGGGGGTTCTTAATGATGACAATGATATCATGCCATCAGCGACAGAGTTAAGCGAAGCCGGAATCCAGTTTAAGAAAGGTAAGACTAAGAGCCTTAGAGACATATCATTCCGAGAAGGGGTACTTGAGCTTCCTGTCATGGTGGTGGATGATACCGCCGAGGCAACCTTTCTGAATTTGATTGCCTTCGAGCGGTTGCACTTTGGTGCAGGCAGCGAGGTAACAGAATATGTCTCCTTCATGCGCAGCATCATTAATGACGAGAGGGACATTGAACTCCTACACTCAAGAGGAATCATCCAGAATGCTATTGGAAGTGACACGGCGGTTCCGCCGCTGTTCAACTCTCTCTCCAGGGACATTGCGCTGGTCCCGGTCAGCAGCCTTGAAGGTGTGCAGATGCAGGTCAACTCCTACTGCCAGAGGCCCTGGAATGAGTGGCGTGCCAATCTCAATCACACCTATTTCAGAAACCCGTGTTCGATTTTCGCTGTTATTGCCGCCCTCATCCTCTTTGCCCTCACTGGTGCTGAAACTGCATATTCTATATTACCTTACTACAAATCAAATCACTTGACACTACCCTTATTTGCACCCCCTCCTTCTCCACCTCCACCTCCTCCTCCACCTCCTCCTCCACCACCTCCTCCTCCATCTCCTCCTCCTCCATCTCCTCCTCCTCCAACTCCTCCTCCGCCCACTCCTCATGGGCATCACCGAAAACGATCATACCATAATTATTGTCATCAGTATTGTCATAATTTCATGTGTCATGAGTGATCTGTAATTTCGAGTGTCTTGAGTGATCTGCAATTTCGAGTGTCTTGAGTGATTGTTTTTTACGAGTCAAAAGTCTTTTTAGTTTCTCTTGGTCGTGGAAGTTGCTGAGTTCCTTGTTTTCCTTGGTCAACAATTATCTGTCAGTGTTTTAAATAGAGTCTTTCTCTATTCTGTAATGCATTCGGATAAAAAAATAATAGAATTTTTGTGATTGGTTTTGAGCTGCAGTTTATAATTATGTTTTCTCGGCTTTCACGGGAATAACATAAGCATTAATGATGCATTTGTCTTCAGTTGATAATTATTATTGAATGCAGAGAAATACGAGGTCGTTTTTTAGTTTATAGAGAGAAAATTGTCATTGACTAAGATCTCAACCATAAGCTATTGATATTCGTACCAACGACTTTCATTGGATGAGGGAAATTCCACCCGGCCGTTTGTTTTTCTTTTTTATGCACAAAATTATTGAAGATGAAGATTTGGTTTTGAGAAGATTTTCAGGTTTAATTTTGGGTTTTTGATAAAGATTTTTGTGGTTGTTCGAGGCCATTGATAGATTTATAAGAATGTTTCGGGTCAGAATTTGATTGGAAAATGTGTTTTTAAGTAAAATAAAATCCTGTTTTTTGGTGACTGGTAGTCATTGAACTTTATTAACAGCAAACGACGTGTCATCATTAAAAAAAAAGAGATTGTCCACTTTTTAAAAAAAAAACATAAAATCATGCCCGGGTATGCGTGCATTTGATTTTTTTTATTTGTTTTTTAAATATCCACTTATCATAAAATTGTTAGTTAATAGCTATATACATTTTCTAGCATCTCATAGTGTACCGTTTTGAATGATTGTCACATTTGTTTTTCGACTAAAAATATTTTTTCACTATTTAATCTATTCTATTTAAGGGAAAAAATAAATTGATAACAAAAAATAAGTAAATGAACCTAATTACTTAAAATAAATTAATTCTTATTTATTTATTTATTGTTTTAATAACATAATTTAATTAATGAAAAGAAAACAAGAACCAAATCCTTTTAAAACCATCCTTAACAACCTTTTTTTTTTTTGGTTATTTAAGCTATTTTTGAGTATTTTATTTTTAGTTTCGTATTTGTTTAAACTGCATTTCAAAATCATTTTTGAAAAAAAAATTATTTTTTATTTTATATTAAAAAATTGATTTTTTTTTATATTTATATATGTTGATATCAAAAATATTTTTTTCTTAAAAAATATCATTTTAATATATTCATAAGCAAAAAAAAAATTTAAAACAAACTCAATTACAATTCTAAACTCTATTAGAGTTCTAGTTTGGTTAAAATATTCTCTGAACTTTATTTATATTACAAAAAGGTGTCTAGAGGATGAGAAAGAAGGTAAAAGAGAGAGTGAAGGAGGGAGGTTCATTTTTTTAATGCTTTGAATGAAGTGAAGTGGAAGGCCAAAAAATGCTTCCCGTCGTTTTTTCTCTCATGACAAATGAATATTATAAATTACAAACGTCACCGTTGCTGGTGGCTTGGTCGACGACAAGTCAATTCTCATCCACCTTTATTACTATTATTGTTATTATTATTTAAGTCATGGTCTGGATGCATTCAACACGTGTATTTTTTTTTAATTTTTTTTTGATATAATCACGAGTATCCTGAGCGCTGACCCAGATTAATCTCATTTCGCACGGGTTATAAGTTATAACTAGGCCCATCAACCCATCTTTCTTCTATGTTTTTGTTTTCTTTCCTTTTTCCATTATCTACTAGTTTACAATTTTCTTAATATCATTTTTTTCCAAATAATTAACTGTTATTTTTTTCCCATACAACCTCATAAAAATTATGATTGCTTTAATAATTTTTACTTTTCTTATTTTTTTTTAAATGTATAAAAATAATATTTTTGCAAAATATATTTATTCTTCATCCAATCTTACAAAAAAAATAATGATTAATTTTCATATATAGAGGTTTGATAATTTATAATTAATTATTTAAAATGATATAATAAATATTAAAAAATTCTAATTTCTTTTGAAAAGGCTGGCTGGTGTGTAAACTAAGTGATAACCGGAGAATCCTCCTCTACTTTCTGAAATTTTATTTCCTTCTGTTACCAAATGATACTACTAGCGATTCATTACAATTTACGTTCCCTTCGATTCCCTTGCATGTGCACAAACTCCTCAACGTTTTTCATGGACTATGCACAAAATCATTTCTCTCTATTGATTCTAGGTTCTTTACTTATTTTTTACCCAACAGATATATGCTAGCTCATCGAAGTACGTAAAGTATCAGCTACTGAGCTGATTAATACTGCAGCATTCACCTGTGGGGACAAATTGAGGAGTGTTTTTCAGTTAGGGTATAAGAGGTGGGGCATCTGGCCACAAGGGCTTTAGCTTCTACAATGCCTTCATCCAATCGAAGGAATTTATTCTACTTTCTTTCTCTTTTTCTTTTTCATTTTTGTGACTTTGAAGCAATGAACTGGACAAGAAAATGGATGCTTGCGACGGAATTGCATTTACCTCTTGGAATATATATATAAGAGGAAGGAAATGAGAACGCATTGCATCACTTCTTGTCATCTGTGTTAAAAAACTGCAGGCTGAGCAATTTGAAGCGATGGAAGATGAAAAGCAGCTGCTCCTCAAAGTTACAGAAGAGCTTCAGAACTTGGCAGATGCTTCTCTGCAGAATGTTCTCTGGGACAGACGATCAATCTACAAAATACCTGCCTCTGTTACTGCTCAGAACGAGACAGCCTACATGCCACAGACAGTCTCCTTTGGTCCGTACCATCATGATGAAAGTCATCTGAAGCCAATGGAGGAGCACAAGCAGCGAGCGCTAACATATTATTTAAAGAGAGCTGAAAAACCTCTACAAGCAATCGTTCAATCTTTAAATGGAGAAATCCAGGTTTTAAGAGACTCGTATGATATGCTTGATGGATCATGGAAAGATGACAAGAAAAAGTTTCTGCAACTGATGATTCTTGACGGTTGTTTCATGTTGGAAATTATACGCCTTGCTACAGTACATTCATTGGATGGCTACGAAGCCAATGACCCGGTTTTTAGCAGCCACGGGAGGCTCTACGTGGCACCCTATATCCGGCGTGATATGTTGTTGCTTGAAAATCAACTGCCAATGCTTGTTCTTTACAAGCTGGCTTCTCTCGAAAGAGAACCGCAGGTTCGTCCATCTTTTGTTTGATACTGTACTTCTGGTCCCTTTTACAATTTGTCAGTATGAAAACTTCTACTTTCGTACAGGGCGAGGAGGCTGTCAGCATGCTCGTGCTCAATTTCTGCTACCCCAACAAATCCGTCTCCAAGATGGATAAATGCTTGCATGTATTGGATCTGTACAGGAAGAGCCTGCTTCCGGAAGATCCCGCCAGGAAAATGCGTCGCCCCGGGGTAAAGTCGGGGCTTCAGAATGATGAAAATGATATTGTACGTTCAGCGACAGAGTTAAATGAAGCCGGAATCCAGTTTAAGAAAGCTAGGACTAAGAGCCTGAGAGACATATCATTCCGAGGAGGGGTACTTGAGCTTCCTGTCATTGTTGTGGATGACGCCACCGAGGCAACCCTTCTGAATTTGATTGCCTTCGAGCGCCTCCACGTTGATTCAGGGAAAGAGGTGACGTCATATGTCTCCTTCATGCAAACCCTAATTGCTAATGAGAGGGACGTTGCCCTCCTACACTGGAGAGGAATCATCCAGAATGCTATCGGAAGTGACACGGCGGTTTGTGAACTGTTCAACTCTCTTCCCAAGGACATGGCGATGGAGCCGAACAGCAGCCTGGAAGCTGTGCAGATGCAGGTCAACGCCTACTCCCAGAAGCCCTGGAATGAGTGGCGTGCCAATCTCGTTCACACCTATTTCAGAAATCCATGGGCCATTTTGGCTCTTATTGCCGTACTCATCTTATTTGCCCTCACTTGTGCTCGAACTGTATATTCTATAATACCTTACTACGATCCAATTCAATGGACATCACTCTTACCTCCTATGGGTTCCGGTGCACGCCCTCCGGCCGGTCCAACTCGTCGTCCTTATAACTTTCCCCCAAATTAAACCTCTAAGCTGGCCCCTCTGATACCTGTGAATCCCACCATTTGAAATGTCTATATATTTATTTCCCTTCAGCATGCAGCCTTGGATTGCGGTCGATTTGGAGGGTTCGAGGCAGATTTTCTTTGATTGAATTTGCATTTTCTATGGTTTTGGCATACCTGAAGTGTTGCTGTTTCTGCTGTTGTGAGTCTAGGGCAGGCAAATGATGGATTAGGGTGGAGCAATTGGTTTGGCATTCTTATCTTCTGGTTGGAATTGTTTTGGACATGGTGAACGGGTTCTGTGGGTCATTGTGCTTGTTATTGCTTCCTATAGATTTGAAAATATTGTGTGCTTATTGGTTTTGTTTGAGAATGTCCTCATTGTCTTCGGATGATGAAGGGGTGTGATTGTTTGTTCGTGAGTTTGAGGTTTGTTTCCATACCATTTTGGATTTTCATCTTCCTTCAAGACTATTTCTTTCGGGTTGCCATCTTGTTTATATATATAATTTCAATTCAAATTTAAAGATAATAATACAACTTGAAAATTATAATTCTAATTTTAAAAGGTTGAACTGATATGATTTGATCAAACCAATTACCAAAATTATAGTGTGAATATATATATATATATATATATATATATATATATATATATTTATAAACTCGATAAAAAACACAAAAAAATAACACTTCAAAACAATATCATAGTAATACCATTGATAGTCTCAACAAATCTTTTAAAATTCTGATTTCTCCAATATTTTAATTTGGAATAAGAGATTTACCATAAAATTTAAGAATAATCTAATAGTTATATCAAGAGATATAATTGATACCGTAAAACTATGAAATAAAATTTTAAAAAAAAATCTCGGGTTAAAACTTGAGTAAACAAATGGTTTCCATGGCATATTGTTTTTTTAATCTCCACACAGAAAAAAGTATCGCGCAAAAGTAAGGAAATTTAATTTTTTATGAACAACATCGGTGTTTCCTTTCCTTTCATAAATAGACTATATATCTTCCAGCACATACAGAATCATACTAGAAGCACAACACTTTGACATCAGATTCACTAAAATTGCACAGGGGTTGAATAAGCAAACTCAAATAAGATGGACTCCACTGTTTCTCGATGAACAAGAACAACCACCGAGCTTCGATCCCAAACCAGTCGGGCCGGGTTAGCAATATGGATCCTTTCCCGTCATGCCATGTGATCATATATAAGGAACTCCAATATCAAGAAAATTAAAATCCTTTTAGTCAGAAACCATCTACTCTGGTTTAGGTATTTTCTCAGGTTCGAATAGTTAAGGTGATAGAGAGCATTATTCTTTCTGGCCTTTCCGTTTCAGACATTGCTCCTCATTGTGGGACGATGGGCTACTAATCCCACGTACGGAATTTCATTCTCTCCATTGCTTTATTGATTAAATTTCTGCTATTCGTCTTCTAATCCAAGCGAATATAAAGCTGTCAAACTGAGCATCTATGGTAGCCCCGTGAGGAGGGAAAGCATCAAAAACTGCTAGTGAGCTGCTTACTACTGCACCGATACTCACCTCTTGGGAGAAAGGAATGTTTTTCAGTAAGGTAGAAGAGTTGATCTCGAGGGGTGTTTCACGAGGGAACTTGGAACCATACGTGCCTCTTTAGCTCAGCAATGACTTCATCCAATTGAAGGAGTTTATGCTACTTTCTTTTTCTTTTTCTTTTTTGTGTCTGTGAAGCAATGAAGTAGACAAGAAATTATTGTTTTGTTGATTCAGCTTCGAGACAAAAACTGGGTCATCATATGACGGGTCTCCTGTCAAGGCTATTCGCGAGTGTCCTACACGTAAGGATGAGCGTGTGGAAGGTAACACCCTCAGGGTTTAAAAGAGGAGGGATTTTCCTTTTTTCTCAATTTAAAAAAAGGGCATGCAAAACACGCACATATTTTGGGTCACTGACGTGGCAGTATAAGGGAAAATAAAATAAAGAATAAATGTTGGGCCATGAAAAAGGCGTTTGCAAGTGGTATAGATAAGCCCACAATCACTAAGGATGTGTATAATATATCCGGGAGCTGTCCCCTATTAATTTTTTGGTGGATCCCATATCAATTTAATGTGTTTTTTCATTATCAAACATCACAAAACTTGCTTTTGCTCGAAACTCCGAATGGAACTCATCGGCCACTTCCCTCCGTGCTTGCTCTTATTCCTCCCCTTCTCCTTTTCTTTTTTAATTAAATTTTAAAAAAAAATATTGCTAAATGCTTTAAATTTTTGTAGGTGCATTGGTGGGGGGATGTTGATGGGCCTTATCGGGCCATGTTTCTGCTTATGATTTTTTATGATCTCAAAGTTCCCATTAAATCAGCAATTTATGATTTTTGTTTTGTGATTCCCATTATACAAGGCAGCGTATCAGAATCGTCACAAAACAAAAAATAAACTGAAGGAATCACAAAAAAAGCACTCCTAAAATAAGAGGGGAGAGATGGAGAAACATGTTTCTGCTTCCAACCGTAGAAAGACATTGTGCTGACATCCTCTGCGTATGTAGGTTTTCCAGGAGATTGCACTGGAAAGTAAACTGGTGTGGTCAAGATGTAAACCATCTAGTCTGTGCTATCCTTTCATCTTCCAATTCCAATTAACTTAAGCTGCCAGAGATAAAAGAAGTTTGTCAGCTTGCAATATCGCAAATGAAGAAACCAATTACAGAAACAGATAATTTCCAACCGCGGAAGGGGGAAAATTACACTGTTGTTTCCAGGCTGCTTCCAATAAAATCCCTGCACGACAACTGGTAAGACATTGGTGGTTGCAAGGATAAAAATCATCAATGCATGCATTCCCATCCACTCTAGTACCAGCGTCGGCCACCTGAATCCACACACATCAACCTGCAGGAAAAGCCCGTTAATCAATCATCACTCCTATTATCCTACATCAAACTTGGCTGGTTCCACATGATAATCATAAAAAATCTATCTTCAGTAAAAGGTGATAAATTATCTTACCAGTAAGTAGAATCCAGTAAATACAATTCCGGCAGCACCAGCAGTGACACACATGTAACTGAATGTGTAAAGAGCCTTGTTAACGTGCATTCCTAGGTGAGAGGAAAATGAAATCATTAGTCAGCACTAGCAGCAATTCCACCTCTATGAAATTCAAATTATAACTGCAAATAAACTTCTTACCAAGCAAATCCAAGACCAGACCCAAGACTAAAAAACAAGTGGATGGGACCATCCAGTGAAGTGTTCTATCCTTGTGTTCCTGAAAGTGGCAGGGGAAGAAAATTAGTTGCACAAAGGAAACTGATGTAATTAAAAAGTATAAAATCTTTGACAGAGTAGAATATGTCACCTTGAAATGGACAATGATGTGGCCGTAGTGCAAACCAACCAGGCAGGTGACAATGGCCATTACTGAACTACAAGGACAGAGTACAAAGATCACATGAGGAGCCCGTAAAACTAAGCACACATCATCGAGATCTACTGATTCCTGATGCATCACATAAAAGATGAGCTCTTGGAAAGGCACAAGGAAACAAAAACAAACCTCAGGAGTCCTTCAGGATCAAAAGGGGCCTGACACCATGAAGGAGCATCTGGAGGTGGCGGGCCATAATCAGGGGAATTGATACTACATGGCTGTGGTAGGAAATTAACAATTATTAATATCAGCATTGATAATAAATGAATAGTAAAAACCGAAATAACAAGGAAGCATTCTAAGAAGTACCAAAATGAAACAAAAGCTGACACTCAGTAGAGAGATTACCTTAGTTCGTGCATAAATAGGCTTTCTATACAGGTGTCGAATTCCCAAGACTGTACGGTCAATCATTCCATTAGCGTTACAAGCAGGTCCTGTGTCGCCCCTTACCCCACATTTCACCTTCGAGCGATAACGAATCATCAGTCACTGAGCTACCGATTTTTTATAAATCTCCTACTTCAGCGCCACTAAAGATTGCAGGTAAATTTCTTTCAAGGGTATAAGAAGCTCACTGGAAATATCTTAGGGGTGGAAGAAGCGGCAGCAGCTGGAATCTGATACTCCCAGTCAGGAACATGCAAGCCATATAACAAGGACAGATATATAGTAACAAGCACCAAAACTGCAGCCCTGACAGAGTTGCCAAATAAGTTAGGAAGTTTCTCTGGCAGTGACAAAAGGAAAAGCATCCACACAAACATAAATTTATTTCTGGGACAAATGAAGAAATAAAGGCCAGGGGCTATCAACTAAAAGGTGCTTAAAAGACACTTCGCTCATAATAATGAACAAACTTTCCATATAATTTGATGTTTCCATGACAGATTTAAGGTATAAACTATAATCTCCTGATAAAATATATGTGAGTTATATTAAAATGCCAGCTAAAGCGATGTTTCTAGTAAATGCAGCAATGTAAAATTAGTGATTCTTAACACCTCCCCACTCCCCCTCCTGCCTCTCTCCAAATGTGGCATATTTCTTCTCAAAGAAGTTTCATTTTTTAGAAAAAAGAAGTAAACGACAAAGACCGGGTTCTAAAACAACAGAGCTACACAGGTATGATCTCACAATATTTGTCTCGTTTCTTTGAATAAATTCATCTAGCTTGTAGAGCAAAACTAAATTTCACAATTTCCAGATTCATAGCAGGGGAAGACTTCAAGTTGGCTCAACTTATAAATCAACAAGCACAGTGACATGGCAGGTTTATTACAAGTTGCTGCAGCATGAATTGAAATGACAAAAGCAGATGATTGTGTGATGCGAAACTGAGAAAAGTACTCACCATTGAAACTGATATTTCCTCAGCATGGATAATCCTGAAGCAACATGATTACCACCTTTTAGCCAAATCTCACACATTGCCCCTACTAAATACCCTATTGCTATTCTCTGGGGGGGGGAAAACAAAGGATTAGGTAGAGCCAATCCTCATGACAACAGATCGAAGCAGACTAACAAGTCCAATTTGACAAACAATTCCCTGCCCGGACTGAACTCTTTAACCGTGTAGATGATATAAGAAATGATCAGGAAAGTAAAAATGAATACCTGCAGGATACCCATCCATCTTATTTGATTCATATCAACCCCATAAGTTAGATCATTCAGACCATGTAAAAATCCACCTGGAAAGGAGAGATAATCAATGTTTAAGAACCACATAGAGGCGTGTTTTCCAGAATAATCTCCCAAAAGCTGTTTCTATGGGATAAATTGGAAAAATATGGCAGCTTTCTTTCTTCCTTGCTTTGTTCTACCCCTTTTCACACAATTCTCTTCGCTTTTGAAAACAATACTTGTATAAAATATGGCGGAACTTCAACTATAATATATAATCTAAAAGTTGAAGTTCTTGAAGATGACCTTGAAGAAAAAGGCCTATGATTAGAAGTTTGAGTGTCCGAAGTATCGCTTTTCCAGTTGCAACAGCTTTGCATGACAATTTCTGGAGGACACAAAATATGTTATCATGGCATCAGTGGTATGTTGTAAGTGCTTGAATGCTAACATAAAAACAATAAATTTCCCAATTGCAGATACCTTGTACGTGAGTCCAAGCGAAACACCGACAATGAATAGGAAAAATGGCATGACTACATCTGCAAGTGTTAAACCATTCCATGGTGAATGATTGATAGCAGGCAGAACTCCACCAGCATTATCCACAAGTATCATTAGCTGCATATATCATCAAAGTTCCATTAGAGAGGAAACTGTTGCAAGCCATTGTTCACTCGGTCATTTTTATGATAAAATGGAACAGAAATCATCAATTTGCTACAACAAAACCAACTCAATTTATTTTCTTAACCGGTACATTGAAGCTCCTTTACAATAAATCCTGTACATCAATGACTGTTCTATAAATTTCATTACCACTTTGCTACGGACCTTAAAGCATGTTATTGCTGTTATTTTATACAGTAGACCCAGAACATCCATTTAAAACTCTCTTTTTTATTCTGATTGTTATTAGTGTCTAGAGAATTGTGTGTAACGTACTGTGTGGTGAAAAGAAAGAGGAAAAACTGTTGCCTAATTGAGTGAAGTGGGGTACAGTCTGGCTGATGCGTCATTTCTACTTTAGGATTCAAGACAGGTTGAAGCTGAATCAGACAGTAGACAGCATAGGCAAGCGATATCCTCCATTGGGAAGACATCACTGTTGAAACTGAACTCTATAATGGGTCTAAAACAATTATCTACGTCTATGATTTATCAAGTCTGCAGATTATGATGTAGCAGCGGGCTGGTATGCACAGCAAAACACCATTCATGCCTATGACAGCTTACCTACCCCTTCAGAATAAATGATGGATAGTTGAAAATGCATTGAAAACTTGACTGTTTATTCATTGCTCAGTAAAAATAAATGATGGATACTGTATATTTATTTATTGCGTGTACAGTTTTCCAGCTATCAGTAGAAAAATAAATCTCCATGATCACTCACTCCCTCCGTAAATAATTACTGTTAGCATATATGGTACTAAATACAACGCCTGCGTGTACTTTACGTTGCTATTTAGTATTGCTTTGATGGGTTAATATAAAACAATAAAGAAAAATCTTTTAAAAAATATATTTTAATGTTTTTTTAAATAAAAAATAGCATGCATCACAATATCAAATTTGTATTATATAGTGTTTCGTGTTGAATTTATATTTTATTTGATAAATAAGTTGAATATATTTATTTATAAAACAAATAAAATCCATTTTATTTTATTTTATTTTTATATCCTCATTGGTCCTTCAATCTTATCTTTTCAGAGGTTAGAAGAGATGTATAAATGATTATTTAGAAAAACTAGTTTTACTATTAATTTTTTCTTATTTTAATATAGTAAATCAAAGGGTTGATCACATTTATTTTTGTATCGTTTATAAATATGAAGGCAAAAACATTTTCTGATGAATGAGCAATCATGGAATGGGTTTTCCCGTAAGAAAAGACTAACATCAAAGCAAAAGGAAATAAAGTTGTAAGAGATTATCAAAAAAGAAAATGGAAAAGGTCATCGGAGACATTACCGCAACTGTGAGACCACGAAAAACATCAAGAGAAACAAGACGTTGTCGTTTCTGTCGTTGTGCTTCATGTTGATGCTTTGAATGAGTAGGTAGGATAAAAGATTTGTTATCACCCACAACTTCATCATCATCATCGGCATGGCCACCTTCGCCATTACTTTTCAAGGTCTTGTTTGTATTTCCATTGTCTCCCTCTTGCTCTTTGATAGGCTTGTACATTGCCATTGCTATTTCCTCTCGGCCGGCTAGAGATGAGAAAGAAGAGGGTATTTTCTCTCTTTCAAAGACCACTGAATACATATTGTTGGGCTCCAGTTGAAACTTCCCCTCCTTTGGTTTTCTTGCCTCCTCCTCCTCCTCCTCCTCCGCCTCCTCCTCCTGACAGAGGAGGCTTTTCTTTTCAAAAATGCTTTTATATGGAGAAGGGGAGAGGCTTTTTCTGTAGTGTATACCGACGTGCCACACCCTTTCTCTCTCTTTCTTTTCGTCTTGGCAAAAAAGACAACGACTGTGCGTTCTGCACATGAAAATATTTGTAGAGGAGAGGGAAACTTTATAGGCAGACGAAAAGGTCATCGCAGCACCGTATTGGACTCAAATTAAAATTTATTAAAAAAGATTCTCCCTTTTCGTTTAGTACTAGACTGCCTGTGTTTTTTTTATTTTTTATTCTATGATAATAATAATAAAAAAACTTCTTATTAATTTATTTTTCTCGTCTATTCTCGGTCATTGAATTCAAAAACCAGAAAAAGAAAATATAAACTCATAATAAAACTTAAACTCTGATGACAAAACCGGAGGAAAAACCTCAACCATCGGATTTTACACGTGCTAATTATGCTCCCCTATGGGGAATTTGTTTTTATTTTCCCTTTGTTTCCCCCCGTTGGATTGGAAATTGTCGTCCACGTCAGACTTTTAGAAAAGCTGTCCAGACACGATGCATAGATTTTACTAGATAATTGCCCGCGCGTTGCCGCGGGTATTTTTTTGTATATAATTTAATATAATTAAATTTACAATGATAAATTTATATGATATAAGTAAATAAAAGTTATACATCAGGAGATAAAATGTAAAAAAATTTAAGTAGAGTTTATTGCGCAAGCATAGATTACATCATTTAGAATGTAGATATTATGTTATGAAAGATCATAAAAGAGCGCGAACTAACATTTTCAAAACCAGAGCAAAATATTTTAATAAGGGAAAAAAAATTAATCACAAAATCATTATTGTGCAAATAATTAAATTATTATTATTATTATTATTATGTTAGTAATAAAAGGAAAAAAAATAAATGAAAGACTCAAAATATCCTAGAAACTTTAACAAAAGATAAGAGAAAAAATGAGGAAAAAGTAAAAATTATCATTGCTATTATTGTAAAAACAATAAAAAATTATCAAATTATCCAGAGGGGAAAAAAATATTAACAAAAGAGTAAGCAAGAAAAATAATTAAATTATTATTATTATTATGATTGTTATAATAATAATAATAATTATTATTATTATTATTATTATTATTATTATTATTAATAAAAAGCTAAAAGATAGAGCAAATAAAAAAATATTATAGATGATAAAACAGAAATAAAAATTAATAGCTGAAAAAAATTCATTCAAAAAAAATAAAATATTCAAAGAATAAGGGTCAAAATGAAAAATAACATATATAATTAATTTCAATCCAAGGATAAAACTGAAAAAAAATAAAATCTTGGGACCAAAATAAATAATGAAACAATAATTATGGTAATTGTTGTTATTATATGAAAACATTAGAAGAAGGGGGACTGATATGAAATGTTGTTTATATTAAGAATTTTAATTGGAGGACCAAATTAAAGAAATCAAAACATCCGGACCAAACAAATTACAGGAACAAAAAAGAAACCGAAAATCATAAGTTTAGGGACCGAAATTGAAATTGCTTTATATAATTCGTTTGCATTGAAGGGCACAATTGCAAACAATCAAAGTTTGAATTACCGAAATCAGGCATACAATCGAAATCCAAACCTCAGGGACCAAAATTGACTTCTTATATACATGAGGGACGGGACCTGACATTGGGCCCTCAGGAGAGAGAAAACGTGCACCGGCCACAAAACCGGACCCCGACGTTTACTCCGACATATGGGACTCACACGCGCCGCGACGGGAGATAGACGACCAGGAGGCGCACCGTATTGACCGGCGGAACGTAATTTTTGACCACCGCATGGCGCCGCACGCTCCGCTTCTATGGCGCGTTGGCGTTGAGCGCCGCTGGCGCGGCCAGACGACGCGCCAGCTGTCCTCCCGGTAAATGACCACAACAGCCCTGGCGCCACTGGTATTTACGAAAATACCGGGAGGGAAAGGACGCCGAAGCCCCCGATCACTGTGCACAATTTTGTCGTTATCGGGGGCTTATTTCGTCAGTGCACTGTGCAAAATATTTGGAAAAGTCGACGGCGCCCCTGGTCACTGTGCACAATTTTGTCGTTATCGGGGGTTTATTTCGGCAGTGCACTGTGCAAAGTGCGGCTGTTTGAAAAAAAAAAAAGCCAAAAACCGAAAATACCCCCATTAAATAAATACAAAACGCCTCAGCCTCAGACCTATTGTCGTCCCTGCACTGCCACAATCCACAGTGGATTGTGAGGGCAGCTACAGGGCAAAATGCTACGCCCTTTATTTTGTTTTTAATAAGAAAAAGACAGGAAGAGTTATGAATTTTAGATATCGGGGAGCTTGACTGTTGGGATTTTCCCCGATAAATTCTTCCTGATTTTTTTGGATAGTAATATCTTTCGATTTTTATTTTTATTTTTATTTTTTTTCTTATCCTTTCTCGCTGCTATGACGTCATGTGAGAAACTGCCGTGATTGTTTTTTTCTTTTTTCTTTTTGCTAGTGATTATCATTTTTTATTTTTATTTTTATTTTAACGTGTGTGGAGTTGCGGTATTCTCTGTGGGCAGTTTATCTTTTGGACCAATCACGCTATTCATCATAGTCACAAAAACAATAATGAGAATAAGAATAAGAATAAGAATAAGAAAAGGAAATCGAAATAAAACAAAAATAAAAGTAATCACGTTGTAAGCCCTCACCAGCAAATAAATAAAGTAAAGCAAAATCAACCTTATTCGTGACCTTTTCTTTAGACCTGAGAAATTAGTAAGGTGCATGAGAAGAGTGGTGGGTTTTTGTTAATGTAAATTTATTTAGAATTGAAGTGGATAATTTTTTAAAATATTTTTATTTGAAAATATATTAAAATAATGTATTTTTTAATTTTTTTAAATTTATTTTTGATATCAACGAGTTTTAGAGGTTGTAAGTAAATAATAAATTTACTAGTGTTCGTTTCAGGATTTGAATTCAGAAAAATAAGAAATATATAGCATTAATATTCTTTTCCGGGTAGATTATATAAATGTTATCATGGCCTCTGCGTCTGTAGAAGTGGGGCGGTGCCACCTAACCCACAAGCTGTTGGCGCTGCGCCTATAAAGAATTCGAAAATTAGAGGTTGTAATTTGATGTGTTTTTTCTTATATTCTTTCCTTCCTTTTCACCACCCTAATAGCCTCTGCTGCTGCTGGTGGCAGTGGCAGTGGCATATGGAATATTATGGGTTGCTTGCTGTGACAAAATAAAGGTGCTTGTAATGAAAGGTAACGCACTAGATTATAAATGTTTTTTAAATTATATTTTATTTAAAAATATATTAAATTAATATTCTTATTTTTAAAAAAAATATTCACAAAAATGCTTTTCAATAACACAAGGCAAAACGCTCAAAATAGTCACAAAACCACTTGTGCTGCCTTCTTGATTCGAACCTCCGCTTGCCACATGTTAGAATCCCACGTGCTGCTTCTCTGCGACTAAAAATATATCGGACTGGGCAGTTATACAATGCATCAACTAATGATACCCAATAATTGTACGACAGACACGAGAAGAGAAATTAAAAAAAAAAACACTTAAGAATTTAAAAACATTATAATTGTAAGTTGCACGTCCAGATTTTTAATTATCAATTATGGAAAACACTATCATACCTAAATTCTCTGAGCCAAATAAAAAAAAAATCTGGGATAAGACGTCACTTGTTAACCCCATGCGGAAAAGTATACCACAAGAGGTGCCTGCTCCAATGGCGTTCGGACACCTATACTAAAAGACATGAGAAGATGTCTACAGACCATCATCTCATCCCATGATGTTTTAGAAAAACCTTATTCACTTGTCGAAATGTATGAAATCAAAATAGCCTGAAACAAGTGGATTCAGTGAAGCACCTCGCTTCTTTTGTTTTTAAATTCGTCCTCATGTTTTTTTCTCCTTCTGATAGGGTGTTTTTTGTACAAGTTGATCCTTGGACTTTTTTATCCAACTTAATTTGATTCTATTTTGACCTAATTGTATAAGCTAAAGTTTTCAATTTCAAGGCTACTCCACTGGTCGGGTTTAGTAGCAATGCAAAATGGTTCCTTTATATTTGTATATTTTATCTTTTTCTTTCTTTCTTATTTTGGGTTTTTTTTGCTTTTTAATTTTATTTTATTTTATTTATCCCTTAACATTTAATTGGTTTTTTTAATTTATTTCGGTTTATTTTTATGAGATTATCATAATTTTAAACAAATATCTTAATATTTGACTGAAGTTTATTTTCAGAAGTTTTTGTTTTTGTTATTATATTATTAAGTAAAAAATAGTTAGAAAATAAAAAAAATGTTAACTCCAATGAAATCCTTGATTCAAGTTGCTACTTTGGCGGCTTAAATTGTGAAACCTGGATCAATTTAATATTTTATTATCTTAATATTAAAAAAATCATCTTGAAATATATACTTTGAGTTAAACAAAGTATTTAACTGCTTGTGAGTGGATATCTTAGATAAGTGGATGAATAAGAAGTCGAAGCAAACTTCGAGATTTTTCAGACCTTTCACAATTATTTGTTTTTTTTTTTTTTGATAATAATCGGGGCTAAAAGCCCTACTAGATTAACCTTGGAATAGTAGACCCAATCAGGTCATAGTACAACAAAGTGTATAATCCTCCGGACGGTGGATCCGTTAATACATCAGATTGTCTATCTAACACATCTCTATTTAGCCCATAGTTAGCTAACTAATCAGTCACACAATTGGCCTCTCTATAAATATGAACCGTTCGAATCTCCCAAGCTTTATCCAACATACCCCTAATCTGCATGGTTAATGTGTAATTTCTGTCCATGCTCACTGTATCTCCATTCATAAGACCAATTACAACACGAGAATCAGACTCCAAAATCACCTTTCTGTATCCTCTATCCCATGTAAGTTGTAATCCTATGTAAACCGCCCATAATTTAGCGGTAACCGATGAACAAATCCCATTATTCCTTGCAAAACCTGTTATCCAAGAACCCATATTATCCCGAAGAACTCCTCCCGCACTTGCAACACCTGGGTTTCCTTTACTGCACCCACCCACATTCAATTTAATCCAATCATTCGCTGGATAGGTCCAACCGACCTGTTGAATCACTTTTATGTGGCTCCTCTCTCCTATACCAGTCACTTGAATATTTGTATGATCTAAAACCATTCTTTTTATTGCTAGAATAGTTCCATACCAATTACCTTGAGATGAGCCAAACATGCTATTGCATCTCTCTTTCCAGATGTACCATAAGATTATACCAAATTCCAAAGGCCAATTCATACTGTTTGCAACTCTTTTTCTGATGGCCATATTTGAAATCATCCATGTATACCAACTTTGGCTGAAAAAAAGATCTCTTTCCTCCACCTTGACAAAGACCTCCCATATCTTACGGGCCTTGGGACAATCTCTCAATGCATGAATTACCGTTTCCACTTCATTTAAGCACTGGGTACAACATCGATTATCTGTCAATCGTCTTCTCCATCTCATTTCATTTGTCATTATTGAATTATGCGCCACAGTCCAAAGAAATAGTTTGATTTGCTCCATTCCCTTCCACTACCATATAACCTTCCAAATGGGATCATGATCCATTAATCTCCTGTCCTCTTGCAATCTGTAAACTGTTTTTGTCTTGAACCTGCCATTTGATGATTGGTCCCAAATCATGGTGTTTGCAACCATATCCTGAGTAGGTGGGATATAACCAGCTACTCCCATCACAATTGGCATGGGGATTAAGTGAGCAAATTCTCCCCATTTCCACTTACCCCTCTCATCCACCATATCAGCCACCGTATAATTAAGTTTATCCACCGGAATCTCCCCAATTATGTGCCGAGATAAAGGACCATAGCTTGCCAACCAACTATCCTTCCAAAACAAGATCTGCTTGACATTCCCTAAATTCCAGCTGATATTCTGCTGCACTATATGCCATACCTGACAAATTTCTTTCCATAGCACTGAATCCCTCGTGGTAGCAATCGGGTGATCATCTCTTCTATTAGGCTTCATATATTTCTCCTTTAAAAACCTTACCCACATGATATATGTTGTGCTTTAGAAATTGTAATCTCGTGAGCAAATCTCATGTGGAGTGTAAGGAAGTGTTTGGTGGATAAGTGGGTGAGATCTTTAAAGCCCACTATAAACCCTTAGATGATAGGCTCGTGATGGTAGGGCTCCTAAGACCCAAGCCCAAACCTATATGAGTCGAGCTCAAGTAGGCGGACCCTACAGCTTGAACCTGAGCCTCCATTTGGGTAACTTATCTAGAACCCATCAACCATAGGTGACATCACAAAAATCTAAGCAGTAATAATCCGACACCACTTTTGCTTATTTCTAAAAAGTCCTTGGTTTTAATTAGTTTGCAGGAATAATCAAAGCAGCAATTCAACCAAACAAGTAATAAAATAAACAGAAAACGAAAAACAGCAATCAAGTACCAAACATAACGTAATTTCCATTTTGTTTTGATCGATCATCATGATAAGGAGCAGCCATCTCTGCAAACAGCAATTTCTGCTTGCTTAAGCATCTATGCAGAACGAACGATGGAATCCTACGTCGATACAAAACCACAGAAAATTTGCAGCATGCATTTGCACTAAACATCATAGTATAGCTTCACAGATATGAAAACTGTTGTGCCATTCATTCTAACAAAAGATTTACTAATCTTTCAATTCTTTTCCACTGGAATTGAGTGCGTGCCGGCAAGGATTGAATAGAGAAACCTCAAAATGTGCATGGATGTATAGTATAATACTTGCATTTTCTGCCTTTAAATTTCTGTCATCTTTGACATCATTTATCAATTCTGAATTTTAAATTCAACGCCTAGACCAAGATAGTGCCACCAATCCAAAACAATAAGCTGCAGTGCTGAAACATAAGAAAATCAATGTTTTCAACAAGATCTTTTGTCCAAGAATGAGAAACAAAGCATGGCATTAAAGTTATAGCCGTTTTTTCCCCAAAAAGAAAGGCTAATGAAGAGTGAAATACGAAGATACAAGAGTGGTTGTGATCGAAGGGATATCACGGATTTCTTCCTTTTACCCAAGTTGATAGGTAAGATAAAATACAATGAAAACAAAGGGTGTCCTCTAAAATGAAACCAATGCTTCTAACAGCAGTTTAGTAATGGGGAGCTTTCGAGCATGAAACCTCTTATATCCAATTATCCATGATTCAAATTGGTAGGCTATAAATAGTCTTTCTTACATAAATGTTGCCATCAAAGAGATTTTTCTGATTCCGCACAATGCACTGAGATAAGGCTAATGAAAATACATATGGCCGATTCACATCCTTGCTTAACAAAATGCTAGAATAATTCGAAAATGCTCTTGAATTTACCATAAAACAAAATAGAACCTCTCCAAACCACTTAGCACACAGTAGAATTCATTTTCAATACTTAGGACACATAGTCCTTGTCAATGAAATGCTAGAAAACTAAAAACCAGCGCTAAAACAAAACCCTTCTAATAAAATTTCTTGACAAAACTTTTCTAATGGAAGCATACTACTTACATGGCCTGAGTGGTAATTGGCAAGTAGCAAGATAGAGACTTCAAGAGGTTAATGGTTCAAGTAAAGCCAGGCTCGCACCACCACTACCATCAACAAACCTCATCATTCTTGATAGCACCACAGGCATTGCATTCCAGTAGATTTGATGGCTTACCATCAGATGGAGGAAAAGGAGCTAGCGTGCCCCAGCAATTATTTCGATTACACATGTATCTCAAAAAGAAATAGGCATGAGGAAAGTCATTGCTATTACCATTGTCGATTTCTTCACCATCAGATTCAGCCTCCATTGGCTCATCAACATCCTCCTCCATTACCTCACTATCATTATCATCACCATCACACTCATCATCAGACCAAGTAGCTTCGACCTTACAACGATCACAGTCACAGGTAAATCCATAGTCCTCAAGCAATCTTTTCCGTCTAGTGGAATAATTATTGTTTACAGGAAAATAACTCAAGCAAATCTCCCTTCCTTGCGGAACATCATGAATCATTCTAACAACAATATCAGTGTTCCCACTATTATTCGTATCAACATAATCAAACCTACAAGCATTTGGAAGGCAATCGTGATTAAAAAGTGATGCCTTGGGATAAATACCGTAAGCCCTCACTGATCTCTGCCCACCATTCTCTTCATTGAGATTCAAAGGCTCCATCAATCCGAAAGCATTAAATTTGTCTTTCGCAATCAAAGCCGCGATAAGTTCCAAGCTAAAAGAGAACCCCTCAATTGGTGGAGGAGGACACACAGATGAGATCACAGAATGCAGAGACTGGACAATAGCTGGATCTTCATCTTCAGCACGGCCTTGCAGCGACAACAAAATTTGAAAGTCCGAAGGCGAGACGAATGCAAGATTGTAAGCAGCAATGAGGAACTGAGCTTGGGTTTGTCGTTCCACAGAGTGATGCTGTAGAAAATCATGACAGTCGCGGAGGCGGCTAAGAGATTGGCAGACCCAAGGACCGTGAGAAGACGCCAGAGCAGCAGAAAGGCAAGTGGGACTGCAGAAACGCCGGTGAGAGCAGGCGGGACAGGATACCGATGCCGATTGTATAGTTTTGAAGCATTTGTCACAGTAAAGGAAGGTTGAGTGTTGTTGTTTGGTTAAAGGGAGTGCAGAGTAGAGGAGGATTGGAGAATCTACGACGACGATTTGGCCACCTCTTAAGGGCTGAGTGGATACAAGCCCTCTACCTCTTCCTTGTATCTCCTCAATTCTCACTAGGGTTTCTGTGTTTACACCAACAGACATCTTTACTCTCTTTTCTGCAGAGGGGCTTATGCTCTCGCTTTTCAAAATTAAGTTGAGCCTTCAGCGCTGCTAAATTGATGCTTTAGGGTTTGAGCTTTTACTGGATATTTTACCCGTCCTTTGCTTTTAGCTAGATTTCTTTTTACTTCAAAAGAAATTATATATATAGATTTTTTTAAAACTGTTTTTTTTTATATATAAACAAATTATGTAAATTAAAAACCTTTACTTATAAATTAAAATTATATATATTAATAAACTGGATTTTTTTTTATATTAATGATAGTAAAAAATAAAATTAAAGTGATCGAGTATAAATGAAGATATTTAATTGACAAGAAAAGATATTTAATCAATTATATTTACTAAATTTGTTTATTAAAATTATTTCTTTATCCAGTCAAATAATAATAAAACATACATATATATTAAATTGATTGAATAAAATTAATAAAAATATTCAAGGGTGCATATATTATAAATATTATCTAAAAAGTAAAGTTTATATATATAGAAAATAAATATATATATATATATATATATGTGTGTGTGTGTGTGTGTGAATTATGATATTTTTTTCAAAAACTAAACACACGACACCATTAAAAAAATTTCCTATCCAAAAATGTTAAGGTGAATGCGACTCAAACTCTGTTTGACAAGAATTTGGATTTTTTTTTATGTTTTTTTATTATTCTAACGTATTGATGTTACTAATAATTTTTTTAAAATATATATTATTTTAATATATTTTGAAGCAAAACAAAATTTTAAAAACACTATCTTTACCCTAAATTTTCCTATCAAACGTTACCTAAATAAGAAAAAGAAAATCATAGAAGATAAATATTAATCGAAACATAAATTTCATATAAGAAAAAAAAAACATTAATTTTAAGAGAAATAAATCTAGATAGCCTTGCTGCACCCCCCACCCCCCCAAATAAATAAATAAATCCGAGGGGAACTGGGAAAATAACCTCTGATGATCCAGAAAACTTCCCCCCAAAATGCTATAGGGTGAAGAGCTAAATGGGCCATAATTGCCTGAAATTGAAACCCCCTCTCTTTGGCCCATTGGTACATGCCACATGGAGTTGCGACAAAACAGGACAACATGTGCTGGTTTTTGTTGTCCACGTGGAATAATGGTAAGCATGACATCCTTACGGATGTTGCAACTTGCAACTAATCATGCAAGTCCCGAAGGGCTTGAAGATTACCTCAATGGACTTGAGAAATCAGAGGCTGCTTTCTCATTATATGTGCTCAATTCTCAAAACAGAGAGAAAAAACTGTGAACAGATGTGTGAACGCTGTTCATGTGTTTTCCTGCCAGCATTTTCTAAGTTCCATCGAAACCAGCATGAAGGTAACAAAGGATGTAGCATCAATCCACTCCTTTCCTCCTCCATTATATACTCGCCCACTCGTGTACAATTAAACGAGCTGGTCTATAAGATCCACATCCCCACGAAATTTTGATAAAACCACTAGCATGAGATCAATATCGTAAAAGAAAAAACATATCGTGTCATCGTGTATAACGCCTTTCAAAAGTTTAAGGTTTGAAAAACCCGAACTTCATATCTTTAACTGTTTCCATCGTATGTCAATTTGTATCTTCGATGAAGAACTTTTGCCATCCCCTGTTGGGGTTCAGGTCGACAATGCACGGTATACTCCCAACAAATGTCAAGCGGCAAAGAGGAAGATGACCATGGATAAAGAGAAGAAAAGGTCGTGCTGGTTATAATACCAAAAACAAAATGTCAATCTGGCTATTCCATAGGAAGGAAAAGTGTCAATGCCATGTTATGGTTGTGATCAAACTAAAAGACAGCAATACTGAATGTTCAGCTACAAAATGGCAGACTCAACTGTTCTTCCCATAATATCATTTTTTTTATTTCTTAAAGATGGGCAGCAACGATATCAACCCTTGAGTGATGCACCCACTTTCCCGAGCTCTTCTAGGGCCTTCGAGATCTGTGTTTCACTTAAACCCTCCAACCGAACGCCCCTCTCGACACCAAAATCTGCATAGAAATTGAAGGTTTCACAGCTCCACATTACAATCATTGAGCTAAAGAACTAACCCGTGATGGCAGAAAATTAAAGGCACCCAAAAAAAAAATCACACAACTCATCAAACGGATAGTGTTTCTTAGCCAAATGACAGATTGGAACCTTCACCTTCTTGTGGATCTCCCTCGTTCTCTTTTCCTAATTTTAATTGAGTGACTTCACTTCTCAATAGTGTGAGACACGGCACTTCTACTTCTCAGTGTTTTTACCTCACTCAGACTTTTCAGGAAGTGTTGAAAAAAAGCTAGAAAATTTTATTATTTACTAATCCTGTGTCATTTCTAACATTCCCTTCAATATATTGTGTAAGCCATTATCAATGCACTATGATACTTAAATCCATCACAATATAAAGGCATAAAATGATAAAATAATCGAGTGCAGAAAATATTTCAAAGCATAAGCTTAGAGGATCACCCCTTCTCTCTTGGTATGTGGTGGGGGATAGAGAATTCCCAAAGGAAAACAAAAGATAAAGGAACAAATAAAATGAATTACAACCTCAAAAATAAGGTTTTGCATAGCACATAAATGAAGCCCCACCCATTTGCTTGAAACAAACATACAAGAACCAAATAAGTGTCACAGCCAAATTCGAAGAATCATCAATGAATGTATAAGACTTTTTAAAACAGCACCAAATTCTCATCTACACCCACCATGATAAACTTATGGGAAGAAAATAAATTCTTTTCCACAGAGCCTAAGAAGTACAAGTGAGCAGTGCATTTAACATCCAGTAATTAGTTAGCAAGCATCATATGCAAAATTCAAGAGATCCTGTCTGTATAAAAAAACTTACATGTTCCAATCAAATAAACACCATGAATGTAGACAGGATGATCTTATCAATGCCAAATTTACCAAAAAAAAGAGATCCTGTCTGTATAAAAAACATTACATGTTCCAATCAAATAAGCACCATGAATATAGACAGGATGATCTTATCAATGCCAAATTTACCAAAAAAAATTCAATTAGTAAAACAGTCAATGAGGTTAGAGATTAACTTGAGGTTAGTAGATTAGAAGTAACAGAGAAAAAAATCCAATCCTTTTATAAGTTATAGCTGCAGAAAATTTTATAGCATGATCCACCCCTCTGAAATTCCAAGACTTAAATCCATTGACACATACAGAGTCCAGTCCTAAAAAATTATTGATGAAGAGGAGAAAATGTGTGGCGATAGCATATCTCACAGCCTCTCAATAACATGCATGCTTCAGAAGGAACAGTATCTAAAATCAAATTGAGAAGAGGCTTCTATGTATTAATTTATTTTTAGGATGCATTTCGCTTTGGTATTTGATAGAAGGAATCTGAAACAAAATTCGTAGTTCAATTTGGGTATTTTGAAACCCTATTAAGCAATTTAAAGATCGTGGAATTGAGCATTTGAAATGACCATACGGATTAGAGTAATTTCAGAAGAGAATAACTACTATTCCTAATCTTCATATAAACTCTAAAATCCTGTTCAAGTCGAGTATCTAAAGCTAGGTTTAATTGCCCAGGTACAAGAGCAGAAACATAGCTTAAGGCCGTAAAAATTAATTGAAACACTAAACGCAAAGGAAAACCCCACTTATTCATAAAAAAGGAAAAAGGAAAAAGAAAAACCCCACTTCAAAGGATTATCATAAATACAAATTAATAAAAACAAAAAAAGGTATAAAATCTAGGAATCCAACATTCATCAATTTGCAACTTCTACGAAACCCAATTCTACCATAAACCAGTCAAATGCCTGTGAAACATCCGCACAAGCAAAATCTAACATCTCTAAGGAGAATTTTACAGAAACAGTGAAGTGACAGGGGAAGAAAGGAAATATAAATGAGAGTGAGTAAAACAGATACCATATCTTGCCCATAACTGAGGCTCGATTCCATTGCATTCACGGATCAGAATTGGGAGTTTTGGGTTAAGGGTCTTCAGATCCTTGTAATTCTTCTCTATAAATGTTCTGTCAAAGAAAAACCCATTAATGATAGGATACAATCAAGTCAAAATGGCTAAAGAAAATGGAATTTTGAAATATTCTTGTGAGCAATAATAAATCGAGAATATATACCTGGTAGATGAACTTGAAGGAGAAGATTGACATAGAAGAATCCGAAGCTCTTTCAGATTCTTAGAAAGGAGTCCTCTCCATGCCATTATCTCTTCTCTGCCAAAACGAGGTGATCGGTCTCTTCCAAACCTCGGCCTCCGTTGTTCTGTTTTGTCACTTGAGCTTGCCTTCGCCGAATATGGACCAGGTTAAGAGTCTAATGCGTATTTTAATTCGAATCCCTATAGATAAATATTTTGCAATTATACCCCTTCGCTGTTCGACAATGCCGTAAGCTTTAGAAAAAAGAATAAAAAGACTTGTATTTTATAATAAAGAAATTTAAAAATCCAAAGCCCGTGAATCTCCAAAAATGAATGGTCAGATGAGTTAATAAAAAAGTTGAAAGGAATGTCAATAAATATGCTTTATTTTTAGGAAATATTAAACGTGTATTTGGTAATATAATGTAAGATATTTTATAATTAAAATAACATTTTTTAGATTTTTCTTATTTCTAATATCAGTACAGAATCATTAAATATATATAAAATATCAATTTAATATTTTTTTATATATAAAAATATATTAGATATGTTTTTAATTCTTCTAACCATTATATTAGATATATTAGAGACGTGTATTCTATTCTATCGACTAGATATTTGAGCCCCAGATTTATTGTTCTCTCCGTATAAGAATAATCTAACTATGATTGGGAATTACAATCAAACCAGGGTTAAAAAGTTGGGCTAGGTTAGGGTTAGGGTACCATATAAAACAGGCAGGTAGCGTACTCTCTTTTCCTGGACTCTCATTAAAAATTCCCAGCTCTTCTCCCCAGCAGGCGATCGGTGCGTCTCCGTCTTTCCTTTCCTATCTTTCCCCTTTCTTAAAAAAAATATGAAAATCATTCTTTAATTAATATTGGTATTTTACTTTATTTATTTTTCGTGCCTTTTGTGATTCCTGTTACTGATTGTCCGATTAGTTATGATTCTTGTTACTCCCTTCGCGAATTTTATGATTGGTCTATTGTTTATTATATTTTTAGATTTTGGCTACATGGATTCTGTCTTTCTCGTGGATTGCTTTGATTAGCAGTTTTACCAAGTTGTTTTTTATTGTAATTCATGAAATCTAATTGAGATTCGAATGAACTTGTGTCGTGTTTGAAATTGGTGGGCGAAATTGTTTGTATTTTACTAAACTTGAATTGTTGTATGATTTTTAATCTATGATTCTGTATTTAGCGAAATCTGTTTATTGTTTCTTTTCAAGTTATTAATATATCGTTTCCCTTTGTAATTATTTGTGAACAACTAAAAGATATATTCCTGTTCAATAATTATTTTGATTCAATATTCTTTATCATGTTTATCTAGACCTAGAACTAGTATAAATAAAGCTGCCTTGGGCTATTCTACAGACATGTTATTTCACAGGTTTCTCTCCACCTCTAAACTGTATTTTATAAGTTCCATCTTAAATATTTTACTACTTTTAGCCATTATACTATTGATCTTTGATGGTTTCTTTTGATTACTCCTCACTCCATATATCAGTCCTGGTGGTTAATTGTAAAACTGTGCTGTCTTTGCAGGTAAATTTGTCTGCTCTTAAACACGCCACAATGTCAGACAGTCACGAGACTGATAAGAACATTGAGATCTGGAAGATTAAGAAGCTTATCAAAGCACTGGAAGCTGCCCGAGGTAATGGCACAAGCATGATTTCCCTTATCATGCCTCCTCGTGATCAGGTTTCTCGTGTCACTAAGATGCTTGGAGATGAGTTTGGAACTGCTTCAAACATTAAGAGCAGGGTCAATCGTCAATCTGTGCTGGGTGCTATCACATCTGCTCAGCAAAGGCTCAAACTTTACAACAAGGTTCCTCCCAATGGGCTTGTGCTTTACACTGGAACAATTGTAACCGATGATGGGAAGGAAAAGAAAGTAACTATTGACTTCGAGCCTTTCAGGCCCATAAATGCGTCTCTTTACCTCTGTGACAACAAATTTCACACCGAAGCTCTTAATGAACTCCTGGAATCTGATGACAAGTTCGGTTTTATTGTCATGGATGGGAATGGAACTCTTTTTGGGACACTGAGTGGCAACACTAGAGAAGTGCTGCATAAGTTTACCGTTGACCTTCCTAAGAAGCATGGGAGAGGAGGACAGTCTGCTCTTCGATTTGCTCGACTTCGAATGGAGAAGCGCCACAACTATGTGAGAAAGACAGCAGAACTTGCCACCCAGTTCTATATCAATCCTGCCACCAGCCAGCCTAATGTTTCGGGATTGATACTTGCTGGGTCAGCTGACTTCAAGACTGAGCTGAGTCAATCAGATATGTTTGATCCTCGACTTCAGGCAAAAATTCTGAATGTTGTTGATGTTTCATATGGAGGAGAGAATGGTTTTAGTCAGGCAATTGAGCTGTCAGCAGAAATTCTTTCCAATGTGAAATTTATACAGGAGAAGCGCTTGATAGGAAAGTACTTTGAAGAGATAAGTCAGGATACTGGGAAATATGTTTTTGGTGTAGACGACACACTGAAAGGTTTGGAAATGGGTGCTGTTGAAACTCTAATTGTGTGGGAAAGTTTGGATATGAATAGGTACCAGCTGAAAAACTCTGTCACTGGTGAAATTACCATAAAACATTGGAATAAGGAGCAGGAAGCCAATCATGGCAACTTTAGGGATTCAACAACCAATGCTGAACTGGAAGTTCTGGAGAAGATGCCATTGCTGGAGTGGTTTGCTAACGAGTACAAGCGGTTTGGTTGCGCTCTGGAGTTTGTTACTAACAAATCACAAGAAGGGTCCCAGTTTTGTAGAGGGTTTGGTGGGATTGGTGGGATCCTCCGTTACCAGCTTGATATGAGATCATTTGATGAGCTTTCAGATGAAGAAGTTTATGATGATTCTGAATAGCAATCAGCCAACTTCACCCCATTGCTGGTGCAGGAAAATGGGGCTAAAGAGCCAGCACCAGCACGCACTGCGCCGCGTTCGAATTTGCCCAATGCTCAGAAAACTTTGTTAAAGATCTTATCAAGGTTCTAATCTCTGAACTCATATTATCTGTAGCATTGTATTACATTTATTTTTGTTTTGGCTTGAATGATCAGTTTCAATATATCTGATGTTCATTTTTTATTGTTATTTTATTAAAGGAGAGGGATATCTTCCAAGTTAAAACAAGCTTAATGTGGTGATGATGCTTGCTTTTTGTCATGGAGCTGCATCTTCTCTGGAGTATGAATCATGTTCTTGGCTTGCTCTGGAGTCTGAGATGTTACAGAACCAACTTGGTTGATGAGTTGATGATGAGACTGCAGATATCTGCATAGAAAACCACGGTTGTGTTTTTTATGAATATATATATATACTTGTGCACTTTAAAAAAGATTTAAGGTTTGTTTCTTTCATTATGTTTAAACTTATGTGAGATTGGAGATTCGTGTATTGATGACCATTACTTTTGGTTATCTTAATCTACTATCATAATTATGTTTGTTTATTTCTCCCTCCCTAAATCTCGTTGAGTTTCTAATCTGACCCAAATGAATTAGACCGCTGTATTCACATGATTGCATGCAGTTGGATGTTGTGTTGATTCATGCACTAGGTTGTTGATGAAACGCACATGTGATCTTGTGGTGATTATAGGGATGGTTTTTTAGGTGGTGATGAGATGCTTGATATCTCAGCCCCGGCCTGTCTTCTGAGGCCGTCTTTGTTTCAACACCACTGTCTGAACTGGTAGCCTGTATCGGCTTTTATTTGTCCTGCGATGACTCTTTTTTTCCCGGAGAGAAGGAAAAGAATCATCTCTGCCTTGCTGCTTCTGCTTTATCGATTCATTTTGATGCCACATGACTAGTGGAATGACCAGGTTGATGATGAGTCGGTAATTCTCTCTGGTGTTACTATTTTGCTTGAACCACGAATTATAGTACGACTCTTTTTCTCCCCTCTTTAACCCAATTAATGAAAAATAAATAAATAATAAATATTTGGATTATAATAAAAACTATCGTGAATTTAGGATTAAAAATATATTTTCTCACTAAAAGACAGATTACTCAAAGCAACAAAAATTGAAAAAACAAATCAGTTTTAAAATGAAGCTCCGAAGTCCAAATCTTTAGCTGTGTATACATTTTACTGTGTAGTACTCGTGTTGAACACTTGCTAGGGATCAAAAAGTGAAGATGAAAAATAGAAAACATGTGGAGGAGTGCTCTGCATAAACCAAGAATTTATGATAATAACATGTGATTGATTGCAGATTTTTGGCTTCAATGCTATCCTATGATCCTTTTATTTTTCAATATGATCCTTTTATTTTTCAATATTTTTATTATTTCATTAAGTAAAGTTTCGAAATCCAAGACCAGCCAACGTAACACCAGGGTTTAGTACTAAGCAACCATATCGAATGGAATCTCAAGCTACAAAATGATGGATGGTGGATGTTCGAAAATCTTATGTTCCTCTTTTGATTTTTCTTGTTTGTGTTAGCTTAAATATAATGGTAGTAACATAAGCTTTGCAATTTTGTGCAATATGCTGAAAACAGAGCACAGGACAGTGGCATGAATGGATGGGAATAAAATTTGACAAAAGAAGAGGTTGGCACCAGTGGATCACGATGCCAAAGCAGGGGCGGAACGTTCCATCATGAACTGCCTGCCATTAGGGACCTCCATCACTCTCTTCTATGTAAGACATCAACCGATTCAAATCATCCTCGTTTGATTCCGAAATAATATTCCTCGAATTGGACTGCAACAAACTAGAAATGGAGCCCATAGTTGAGCCAAGAGTTCTAATTTTCAAGGGAAGGAAACGCACTTCTGCACGCCCCAGAGGAAGCATTCAGCAGCGGGGACCCAAGGTTGCCGGTGCTGCTTGGAACTCTGCTCCTCAAAATAGAAAACGAGAGGAAAGAAGGAAGATGCCACTTGCAGTGTGACCATGACCATCTCTTGATGGGGCAGAGGCTCGTGCCTGATAATACCATCCATACAAGCGCCTGCACTATCAACACAGCTACAGACATCATAGAAGATGTTTGTTTTTGCGATGCAATCCGAGATTGCAAAAAAGTTCTCTAACTCAGTGTTTGGTACGAGAAAAGCTGCTTTTCAAGTTTTTAAGATAGCTGCTTTCAAGTTTTGCATATGTTTTCTCATTATTTAAGTACAAAAATTACCGTTGAAAATTATCCCTAAAACATCCTCATCATCAAAATACCCCTTCTCATCTGCGCCTCCCTCTCGTCCCTCACTTTTCTCTCCTCTGCAACAGATCCACCCTTCTCCTTCACAGAACGCCTCGCGTTGCTCCCTGTCTAACAGATTTGCTTCAATAAAAGCATTTAACGAAGCATTGTAAGATCTTATTCCAGGCTTGCACCCAAAAATCTCTTCCATTTTTTGGAAGCAATTAAAGGCTTCGTTTGGCATCTTGCTTTTCACATATGCTTTTAATACTATATTAAAACATCTTCTGTGCACTTACATTTATGGGTTTTGATGAGCTCAACTATTCGAGTCACGTGGACCACGAGTTTTGGATCAGAGAGTCCACGGAGTACCCGTTTGGCATTGTGGTGGCATCCACGTTTGTCAATCTGTTCTTGTATTTAATGTTTGGTAATGTTGTAAACACAGATTTTTGACATGAGACCCACACCAAATTCTGATTAAAACGCCGTTTGAAGAAAAGCTGGAAATTGATGCTTATCAGTTTGCGATCCATCTTTATAGAAACGGCGATACACATTTCAAATACAAAAAATAACCGTTGAAAAAAAAACCCTAAAACATCCTCTCGTCTGCGCCTCCTCCCATCTCTAACTTTGCTCTCCTCTGCACTTATATACCTACAACGACCCACAGCTCCCCGGAGTGAACAAAACGCCTCCTCCCTGCGCCTCCCGTCTCTTCTCTTCTCTGCAACTACCCACATCTCCCTTCTCTCCAAAAAAAACCCTAAAAAATCCTCTCAATTCCTTCTCATCTGCGCCTCCTCCGTCTCTCACCTTTCTCTCCTCTGCAACTACCCACAACGACCCACAGCTCCCCGGAGTTAACAAAGCATGGGCAAAATCATCATAAATAAATCAATTCCAACAACAATATTACCGTTAGTATTGACCAAAGAAACCCTCAAATCGATCATCTCCCATACCAGTATTGACCAAAGAAAAGAGAAGCAGAGGAAAAAATAAATGATACCCGCAAGCGCATATCGATCAACTCTCTCTCTTGGGGGTCTCGCTACTGGAGGAGGGAGTTGTTTTTGCTGGAAGGAGATGGAGATAGAAAGGGGAGGAGAGGGAGGGGAGGGGCTGGAACGGAGATGGAGGTGAGGGGCTGGAACGGGGGGATGGTTATAGAGGGGTGGGGTGGGAGGTAGTTATGGGTTATTTATTTATTATATTTTTAATATTAAAATAATATAAAAATCTAAAAACTTAATTAAAATATAAATAAATATATTAAAATATATCACACTATATTGTATATATATATATATATATATATATATATATATATATATATATATACACACACACACACACACTTTAAAATAATTTCACAAGTTAAAAGCAATATGAAAAGCTTGGTAACCAAACACCCAAAAGTACTTGAACAGCTTAACAACATATATAAATACGTAAATATTTCTATGTTCTTTCAAGTAATTTTATAAATCGGCAATAATATGAAAAACTTGGTAATCAATCACTTGAAATTGTTTTTCATTAACCTCAAACTCAACCACATTTTTAACCAAACATTTCAAAAATTATTTTGAATCGCAGCTAAAATGTTTTTCATGAAACTGCTTTTTTAAAACCTCAACCACAAGAGCAAAAACAATATCAAACACACCCTTCCATATCAACCTTTCATCCAAGACTTTAAAAGTATGAAATTTGAATGTGATCAACTTCCGAAGGTTAGAACAGATCTATTTATCCCATCAGGCAAGAAAAATTAAGCAAGCCACCTCCTCTGCTTACCACCTAATCAAATTCTGTACAGAATCATTCCGTCCAGTGATATCTGAGACAAATTCCCCCATTGCTTCTCCAAAAGCAACTTGTTCATTATCTTCCTTTTATTGCCAGGATAGGGTAGCCATTCCTACTGTGATTTTGATTGATAGGCATACTTGTTTCGTGTAGATGACAAATCACTACATGTTCCATGTTGTTATTTGCCACGGATGCAGAACTCTTCAAAGCTAGGCAAGACTTTTCTGTTCTCCTCAGCCATTCAATTTCAGATATATAATTATGATCAACAGGAAGAACAGATATATAGCTATCTGAATACATGCATTTTACGCAAAAATAATATTCATCTTGTTTTTATATCAAAAACCAGACATACAAGTGAAGATGGCAGCTAATTAGGACTAACCAATCAGTAAAAGGTCTCTAGAATTGCTCTAAATATACAGTCGACCTGTATACATAAACCAAAAGGTCAGCAGTGCATTGTGAGCAAAAAATAACTGACAAAGTAAGATGGGGGAAAGCTTAAGTAAATGCACAGAAGAGGATCCCTGCAAAACTGATGAAGTTCTCGACAAATCCATAGCTCCATTGTTACAGCACTCGCCAAGGAGTGCCCAAGGCGCACCTTTCCATGTGGACTGGATTTGAGAATAACTTATTCCTGACAGAAGAAAAACAAAATTTATTAATAACAGAATCCGTGGTGATTAAAGGAAATTGCATTAATATTTGAACCAAATGAAATTAAAAAACATGTTGCCAAAAGGATTAAAACCATGTGGGTGAAATGGTACACTATAGGGAAGAAGGCATTTTAAAGGATTGAAACTCCAATAAATACAATACAGACTTGTATGCCAATGAAAGACTAATCCAAAGAAAAGAAATTAACTATATACACATTAAAGTTCGCAGTGTTGATTTGGACTCCAAACTTCCAGAAAGTGTCCTTCATTGAGAGCTTTTTTCTTTTTTGACATGGAAGGACAGATTCATTGTATGAGCATAGAAATCATATCAACTGTTATCCAAATCATTTCCTATTGTTATCCTCCAAACGTTTTTTACACACTAATGAGAGCTTTTTCTATTTTGACATGGAAGGACAGATTCATTATATGAGCTGAGTAATCATATTAACTGTTATCCAAATCATTTCCTATTGTTAGCCTCCAAACTTTTTTACAAACTAATGAGTCATTATTATCAACTAGAAGTGGGTTAGAAAGGACTTGGAAAAGGAATTCTTTATATTATGTGTTGTCAGGAAAGGGAGGAACCAGTCCTGTTCTCTCCACTTCAAATCTGTGCAAGACATATTCACCTCAAAATCAGCGGACCACCTTAAATGGTAGGTAGAATAAAATTCCTGTCTTTAGTGCTTCTAAGGGTTGGGAATTAGGTTATGCCAGAGTGAGTTCTAGAGCCATTGGCATTCTGGAGTAAAGAAATGGGAGGGGGAACATGTCCCATCAATAGTGCTTAAATTCTTGCATTAAGGGGAGGAACAAGAGAGCCCCCATAGCAGTTCTAACTTACAAGCGCTCAGAAACACAGGAGCCTAAAAATTCCAGCCTCTTAAGCAGAAGCTACAAAAAGCTTCGTGCTGAAAATTATAAAGGAGAAAAAGAGAAGAGGGCGAGTGCAAGCATAAAGATTTGGAGAAGTTAGTTCTGGACCCATATTTCAAGTAGGATGATACCTGTTCCATAGGTGTGGCTTCATTATCCTTTTGTTCCTCCAAATTGTTTGGTTCAGCCTCATTTTGATTATCAGTAGCCATTTTGTCACCATGTTCTTTGACACTATTTGACCCAGTATCATCCAAGATTTTCAGATCTGCAGGAAGTTGACCTGAGTTCAATGCCTGTTATGCAATGCAATAACAATTTGGATGTGAAATGTTAGTATAAATATAAAAATGAGATATTGACAGAATCAATTTCAGGATATTCGAATAAGCAAGAAGATGCACCTTCTCGAGTCTTGCAACTTCTTCAAGAGTCTGGGAATTGACAATGGCAGCCTGCAAACCAATCATACAACCAAATGAAAAAATGATAACCTGAATTAATCTAAAGATGCACTGATAGCTGAATATGCAGTATCCATCACAAGTACTTATGAGGAAAGAAAAAAATACTGTAAAGCACCATGTAACTTCAAAATTCAGGTTTCTGGTCATTAGGAACAATAACGGTGCTTCAACTTCATATACAGAACCAGATGTTCAAGAAAAGAACATTTAATATGGAAGTCGTGCCCTAACCTCAATCAGGGCCTATTTCAAACATAATTGATTTTTCTCTAGTCTTCATTAAGTTAGCTATGGTTATTCGGGTTGCTTGACAGTTGGTTCATTGTTTACAGGCTTTTTTGGAGTTTTAGAGTTGGGATTAGTTCTGTAGTTTCAATATTTATTGGAAATGGACAATAGCATAAGTTCAAGAAATCATTTACTATTCATGTGTTACTAATCCAGCATGTGGTCTTTATCCAGGTTTTCCTGGTCAAAAAGAAGTGAGTTTTTTTACTATATTATAGAAGAGTTTGAACTCTAGGTTCCATGAGGTTGAAGAGCCCAGATAAATCCCAATCAAAGGTCTGTGATCTGTTTATTCAGAGGCAATAACATCACATTATTGAGAGTTAAGAAACCATCAGCTGGTTATTGCCTTCTCCTTGGTGTGAATGTGATTGGAACCATGGCTATAATTGCCTCTACTCTCTTATATTTTTCTTCTTTAAGAAATATGCACCTAATTCTTCACAATCAGGGTCACTAAATAATCAGCAAAACTCCATCTTTTTAATGTCAAATCCAACTGTAAGCTATAGCTCTCTCTTCTACCAAAGAAAAAGAAAGAAAAATAGGTTGTCTGATGTTCCTACACAAGTAACTACTTCATCTCTGAACATTAGGTAATTAACAGTTCTCATACACAACTAAAAAAGAAAGACAAGGGCGTCCCATGTTCAGTAGGATGTGCTCAAAGATCCAGGTAGATGGTTGCAGAGTAACATTCAAGTCAACCTAATACATGCTGGTTATTTGAATTTGCAAACAACGCCCATAGTCAGGTTGGATCATTTGACATAGAACAAATTTTATGGTTTCCCATGTCTGGTGGGCTAGGCATATTGAAAACAAGGAGTGCCATTTGGAATTTTGGTGTTCTGGACAAAAAAAATACAAAATGATGTTCATGCTAAAGGCAGACCCAAGTTACCATTATTTCATGATTAGTAACTGAGCTGACTCTATCTCCCTAAATAATATAAAAGATAAGATTGAGCATGGTTGGACTGGTATATGATGGAAAGAACAGACAGGCTGAACGCCCTTGATGCTCTAGAGCACATCATAATCATACAAGCTCTTTTCCTTCCAAGTGTATGAGTAGAGAGTGCAAATATTAAGCGCTAAAGACAGTGCCAAGACACTTAACATATGTTAGAGCACACTCAACACCTCCACACTTGCTGAAATTTGGTGGGGTTGACATCAAGTAATGAGCATAGTACCTTGATTGCTATAATCTGCTCTGGTGTGGGAGCAACCACTTTAGGAGCCTGTTGTTCCTCATCAACTTCTAGAACATTTGGAACTTCACCGGGAGTGAATGTCTTGACAGATTCCCTTCTAGCCTCTTCTTCAACCTCCTTAGATGCAAACAAATGTTCTGCTTCCGCTCTCTCCTACAATTCAACGGCAATATTGCAAGGCAATTCAACACATGAATAAACATAAAATACTATATTTCAAAAATACACCAGACAGAAGCATTTTTTAATCTTTTATGAAATAGCACTCATTTAAAACTCTGGTATCGCTGAGGTAAAATATAGTAAAGTACTTAAGCAAAACCATCTGTATGAGTAAATAAAAGCACCAAGCACACAAAAAGAGCAAGGAACTGCAGAACAATGAAGCAAATTTGATAAAGCAAGTAGTCTCACCTTGCCTTTGACTTTCTTAAAATCAAGAACCCTGAGTGGTTTTAGCTTGTGAATCACATAGAGCCTATAATTTGGCTTTTTGGTGATGTTATTATCCAAAAGACTAAGGAAATGCAGCTTTGTAAGAGAAGCAAGAGGATCAATCTCTGACAAATTGACAAGCCTATTGTTTGTAAGAACCAACGTGTGTAGTTTTGGCAAGAACTCTGCAAAATAAAGCAACACAAACTCGTTGTACTTAGTAACCCCGGGAGAAAAAAGGCACCATAAGGTCTTCAACAGGATGCATAACTTGAAAGAATTGAAGTATTGTTAAAAGCTGACCTCCAATTTTAGGATTGATACGCGTAATTCTGTTGTTGTTAATTATCAAAGTGCCCAACCGATTAAGATAGGGCATGTTTTCAAGCTTGACAATCTCATTGTCAGACAAATCAATGGTATCAAATTGGTCCTGGTGAATGATAGCACAAGCAAAGCCAGAGTCATTGAGCCGTGAGTGCAAGGCATACAGCTCTACACCATTAGTGAATGCAACATAAAACTTGTACATGATATCCAGAACATGAAATAATACAGCCAAGTTTCAGGCTAGCAAGTTCATGTTAGAGGAAGAAGAAGTACCTCAGTAGCACCCAAGTTTTCGATTACAGGAATCTTGTTACCTGCGAGTCAAAATCCGGTTTTCCCCAAAACAATTAAACGAACAAGCATGCAGTGGAAGAGAGAGAGAGAGAGAGTATGTGCGTGGTGGTGCTTGTTAGGGTTTAGAAAGGGGAGAGGAATAAGGAAGAGACCTCGAAGATCCAATTCGCGCTCCTTGATGGCATTGAAGAAATGAGGGCTTTTCCAGATCAAGTCGGCTGTCAGTCTCACCATCTCTGCTTTGATTCCTTCTTCTTCTCCTCTCCTCTCTTCTCTTCTCTTCTTGAATACTACTTACTCTCAGTTGTTCTGCTTGAGCAAAGCGGTGCTGCTAATTCTTAAATATTGTTATGCCTAATGGAAAGGGGAGAGAGGGAAACCCAACGACGCTTTAACCTTATATCACTTCTGTTTTTCCAGAAGCATATGGATGATGTTGGTAAAATAAATATTACACACACACACACAAATAATATAAAAGCGTCGATATTGTAAAATTATTTTTTTCCCTGAGACCACAACATTTAACTCTCAAAACCAGGTATATTTTGGCCATTTTTCAGGAGCCTGTGTGCCATTAACATATTATTTGAGGGTGTTTTGGTCTTTTTCTATTTATTTGTACAATAAAACTATCTATTCGTCTTTGGAAGATAACAAAAAGATGAAGGCTAGTTTGGGGATATTTTTAATTTTTAATCTAATATAAAACAATAAAATATTGTCTTTGTTCTTAGGTGGGATACAGCAGGTGGCTGGAAAGTAAGAGTAATTTAGATTTTTTATATTTTGTGCGCATCAAAACTACTTAAATAGCCTTGAAAATGACAAAACAAAGGCATGATGTTGTGGCATTGGTGATACTTCATGTCCGATTTTTTCATGGTAATCACTAAGTTTAGGGGTGTTTAGGTATTTTGGGTTGTTGATTTCAAGGGGTGACAAACTCATTCCCACCCCTAATATCATAAGAGAAAACACTTTATAATCCTTATAAAACTTATTTGTTGTTGGGCATGGTGATACTTCATATCTAATTTTTTCATGAAAACATCTTATAATCCTTATAAAACTTATTTTCAATTTTGATAAAATCATGTTTCAACTCCTAAAATCATATGATTTTACAAGTCAAATATATAATCTTGGTAATATTGGGTAGAAAAATTAAACCCCACTAAAATCAGTCCAAATTCGGATCGGTCAGATTTTACTAATGAAATCCCGTGTAAAACAATACGAAACCAATTGTGCCTAGACTAATGCCTAGCCTGTGCCCTATACCTGCTGTACCTAGACTATCAAAGACTCGAAGGCGGGTGTCTATTATGCTATTGATATAGGGTGTGTTTGGCATTGCTTTTGCTTTTGCGATTGCGGTTGAAAAAAAGCAGTTTCAAAAAAAGCGCTTTTAGTGTGTTGCAAAATAAGCAGTTAAGTGTTTGATTAAAACTGTGGTTGAGTTGGAGGTTGAAAAAAAAGCAGTTTTGGGTGTTTGGTTACCAAACTTTTCATATTGCTTTTAACTTGTGAAATTACTTTAAAGTATATATATATATATATATATATAAATTATAAATTTAATAATTATAATAATATTATGTAATTAATAATTAATGAAAAAACAAATATTATGTGGTCAAAAATAATATATATATATATATATATATATATATATATAAATATTATATATATAAATAATTTATAGATTAGACTACAGACCACGCTCTTACAAGAACCCAACCACCTGGAACACAAATAATCCTAAGACAAGCAGGAAGAGAAGGAGACACATACATATATTTTTATTCTTTAAAAAATATATAGATTAGACAAACTTGTGAAATTACTTTAAATGAGACACATACATATATAAATTATTTTTAAAATTTTGTAGATAAATAATCATAACAATAAAATGTAATATTATTATTTTAAACTGACTAATAGATTAATTTTATACAAAATTAATAGATTATTATTATACAAAATTATAAATATGTAATTATAATTTTGTAGATTAATTTTTTTACGTAATTTTGTCATATATAAATTTATATATATATATATATATATATATATATATATATATATATAACTTCTAAAAATGCATGTAAAAATAAATAACAATTCCTAATAACAATTCCTATTCCTATTGAGGACGATAAGAAGAGAAGGCAGCCGAGAAGAAGAGAAGGCACAAGGAGAAGGAAGAAGAAGGGTGTGCAGACGAGAAGAAGAGAAGGAAGAAGGGTGCTGTGGTTTGTGCAGATCCGGAGAAGGAAGAAGGAAGAAGGAAGAAGAGAGAAGAGAAGGAAGAAGGAAGAAGAGAGAAGAGAAGGAAGAAGGGTGCGCTTTGTGCAGATCCGGAGAAGAGATAAGGCTCGGGGATGAAGATAAGATTTTTTCAACTAACGGATATATTTTATGAAATCGCAGATCGTGAAACGAGAATCGGCAAAAAATAAGTATCAAAATGATACTTATTTGCAAACGGCGTTTTGATGAAAAAAAGTGCGTGGGACCCACCTCTCAAAACTGTGTTTGGTTTTTACCAAACACCAAAACTGTGGTGCGATTTGCCAATCGCAGATCGCACCACAATGCCAAACACCTTCATAAGCAATCCATGTCAAAGGCAGGTGTGCCAAAATTTAAAGTAAAGATTTGTTAAAAATTCCCTTCCTTTGAAATAAGTAGGGAAAATGCATTTCCCCAATCTAAACTCCATTTCTTTTTTAATGTATCTCTTGATTGTTTTGATGAAAGTATATTTTTTTATTGCAAAAAAAAAAAAAAACTATAATGGTCTTAAAAGCAAATCCTAAAATATATATATTAAAATAACATCATAAAGAAAAAATATTATAAATCATGTTAGAAATCTATTTAAAAAATATGAAAAGTGATGAGCATTTTTTTAAAACAAAAAAAATAGACTATTAATAACTAAATATATTTTTTTTGTGAAATTGTGATCTAATGTTTTTAGAAAACACATTACCAATGCCTAGATATTACCCATGGCCTGCAAAACCAAGTGCACATTCCTAGCTTTCTCTTTTCAAGGGATGGACAGACTAACACATTGTTTGCCTTTCTTTTTGAAAAAAAAAAAAAGAACTAACAACGCGACATATGCTAGCCTAGTTTCCATATGCCAAATAGGTGGTTTGAAAATTGAGTTTGGTTTTTTAAATTTGTTACTTTTTACATAATAAAATTCTATGGACATAATTATTTTGTATTGTATTTTTAAATTATTTTAAATCATGTATTAACCTTAACTAGTGAAGTTTTATGACTATAATTGTGTTGTATTGTATTCGAAAATATTTTACTTATGATTTTTTATTTTTCTACCAAAACGATTTTACTTATGATTTTATGATTTTTGAAAATATTTTACTTACGATCTTATGATTCGAGTTCAAATAATAATTTCGTATCATATCAAAAATACGAGTTTAACAATCTTGGTTATGGACAAAGTTCTAATGGAAAGTTACATTGACATGAAAGGGTGTTCTTTCTTTTCTTGGAGGCCTTATATATCTGCCTTTGTTTCGGTCCTTTATTTTTAAAAAAAATTCAAACATTAAAATTATATATATATATATATATATAAAGCACCTACCCAATAATATAAACCCCCCCCCCGCCCCCCGAGATTAAGATAATCATACAATAAGTAGATCAAAATAAATCATCAACCCCAAACTCCAATCAACACAACATTAAAAGTTTAGATTGAAAAAAAAGAAGTTTTATAACTGAGGGCTCCCCCCAAAAAAAGAGGAACAAATTTGACACCATACTTTTCTTTCAAAAGGTATGCCTGGTATTTAACAAAATTGATTTGTTTTATTGGATCGAACATCAATCCAATACCAAGATATTTTTTTAATACCATAATAATTCCATGAAAAACAAATAAAAAAAATCTTAAATTCCAACAAACACAAAATTGAATGATAAATTGAGAGGGAAAACATTGAATTATAGAAAAAGTAAAGAAGAAAAGGCAAAACACTAATAACTTTTATTTTTTTTAATAAACAAGTAAATTTGATACTTATTAAATAAACATGTTTTACTTTTAAATAATTCTATATAAATTTTGAAAGCTACATTTATGTTTTTGAAACGTATAAAAATAAACTCTAATTGAACCTAAGAAAATAACAGAGATGTAAATTGAATTATATTTCATATTTTTAACACACATCTCTAAGCTTTTCTGTTCTAAATGTCTTCTTCAATTAACTATGAGATGAATTTAAATCAACACATGTATAAATAAGAGTTATAAAAATGATATTTTTAATTAATCTTGTTTTTTCCTATCTGTTTTCAAAAAAGTAAAAATAATGTAACACGCTAATAGTATAACCTTTTAAAAACTAAATGAAGGATTAAATTTAATTATTTAATGAATTTTGATATAACTTAATAATATTTGAATTTTAACACTTTATATTTTTTATTGGCTTGTTTTTAAGTTTTTTTGTTTTGTTTTTTGAGTTTCGCGTGATTAAGTAACTTTTATTGTTTATAAGAAAAAACTAAAAAAAGGGATCATATTTATGTGTAACGTTAGTATTCTATTAAGGCTAATCATCCACGTGGATAGTTCCTAGTGGACATGAAGATGCAATACACGCTGTTGTATCGTCTCGAACGGAAAGAAAGAAAACCGTCATCAAAGTCCATAAACACCGTTTGATCACCAATAAACGGTGTTGATTCCAAGACATGACGTGTTATCTAATTATCTTTTTCCTTGACCCCGCCCCCCTCCCTCTTTCCTTCTCTCCCAGAAAGCAGTGATGCCACAACCTCTACACTAACAGGCCGAGACGAAACCACTTCATTTTATAAACCAAACCAACTTCATGTGATTACCACTTAATCCTCACATCAGCTATAACAAATTCCTATTTAATCTTTAGTTAACATGGAGCGTGTCGCACTAAGGTTTCTGGTGGCGACGGCAGTGATTTTAGCCGTTGCGACGGTGATCAGTGGCGAGCTAGTTAATGAAACTTCTGCTACAGCAGGATTATTATGGTCGACGGGAAAAGACGAGTCTGATCTATTGAGCAAGGCTGAGCCAGAAAACGGCAACGATTCATCCTCCTCTGCGGTTGTCAATGACCATGAAGACCTCGACGGCGGGTTCTCTTCTCTCGAGGGGATGTTGCATTGGGCCATTGGTATGAAAGCATTCTTTTTGTTTTTTGAATCTTTTTCTTAATGTGTTTTTTTCAGTGATAATAATGCTTGTTTTTGTGATAAATTAGGGCATTCTGATCCAACGAAATTAAAAGAAGGCGCAGAAGATGCCCAGCGCTTGTCTGCTAGTGAGTTACAGAAGCGTCAATTAGAGCTTAAGGTTATAATTTTTAGTAACATAAGGTTTGGTTAGTCTTGCTTGCTACTGCTGCCGCTAGTAAGCTGTTATTAATTTTTTCCGCTGTTGTTTTGGTGATATAGGAGTTGATAGAGAAGATGAAAATGCCATCGGATGCAGAGTTGATGCGGATGGCAATAGATGATTTAAACAATTCTTCTTCATCTTTGGGGGATCGCCAACGTGCGTTGCAGGAGCTTCTCATACTTGTTGAGCCACTCGACAATGCAAATGGTAAGTTACTTCTTGCTATTTTTCACACTATTCAAATGGTAATAGTAATTCTTGCTATTTTTCATAAATTTCTTCTCGGGCATGAGCCGATATATTTTGAACTTGAGTTAATTGCACTGTCATAAACAAATTAAATAAGCCTAGGCATTTTTCTTTTAATTTCTTAATGTTACCAGTGCATCCAATATTTCGCAAAGATGTAGTGGCCTTGTCTTCTTCTTCTTCTTCTTCTTCTTCTTCTAGTCTCTTGATAACCTGCTGGCTTCCGACTACGATACTCAAGAACAATCTAGTAAGCTTGTTATTGAACCTCCTTTGCCCCGCCCGCTAACAATTTATAGGATATGCCTGGAGAAAATGATCCTGACTTAATAATTATGATCCCTATACTTGTTTTGTGTGGGAGGGAGTCTAGATGTGCTTTTGGCTGCATTACCGATGGCTAATATTGTCACTCTGTTATCTGTCAGATTTGAACAAACTTGGTGGACTTGCCATAGTAATCCAAGAACTTGATCACCCTGACCAAGACATAAGGAGACTTTCTGCATGGGTTCTCGGAAAAGCTTGTCAGAATAATGCAGCTGTTCAAAAACAGGTCTGCTTATTTGCTTCTGTGAACTTGTTGGATGCATGTTTTACCATTTATTCTATAATTTTTAAAGTTCTTCCTTCATCTTTTATTCTCGTCATCAATAATGGTTGCTTCTATTGTGGTGGATTGCTCTGTTCTTTTTAGATGATATGCTTAACAGTGAGTTAATAACCAATTCTGAAAAATCATGTCTTTCAGATTTTGGAACTTGGGGCACTCACTAAGCTAATAAAGATGGTACAATCCACGTCCATAGAAGAAGCCATTAAAGCACTATATGCTGTTTCGGCATTGATCCAAAACAATTTAGCTGGGCAGGATTTTTTTTATGCAGAAGCCGGGGATACAATGCTTCAGGTATTGTAGGAACTGTTCTATGTAGTGCTGATAACTGCACCGAATATTTTTATATGTTCCATGTTGTGCCGATCCTTGGAAAGTTGTGAATGATCACTCCTTTCTCCTTCTATCTCAGGAAATACTGAGCAACTCAAGCAATGATATCAGACTCCGCAGGAAAGCTGTTTCTGTAGTTGCTGATCTAGCTGAATATCAATTAGAAAATATAGCAATAGCTGAATCTCCGTGCTTCAGAAATCACTTGTTCCTGAACTCTGTAGTTGATCTAACAGCATCAACAGATCTTGATCTCCAAGAAAAGGTCGTTCTTTAGAATCTGTTTTGCTTTTGCATATTCACATGGAGTTTTAATGTATTTGATGCTAGGCATTGCCATGTTTTAACCAGTGGTTGTGATCACTGCAGGCCCTCGTTGCAATCAAGAATCTGCTGCAACTTAAAACAACTGAGGCTTTGGTTTTTAAGGATTTTTGTAATTTGGATGGTTCTTTGGAGAGGATGAGGCAGAAGCTGCTAGATTTAATGGCAGACGAAGATCGTCGGGACTATGCAGTGGATTTGGAAACCCTCAGAAGAGAAGTTGAGCAGATTTTCCATGAAAAGCTAGGAAAGGTGGAAAATACAGCTTCCTTGGTTTCTGGCTATAATTTCCATGCAATCTTATTTGACTAGAAGGAATTAACTGGAGTTTTGTAACAGGTGACGAAGGTTCCAACATGAAGAGACATTTTTGTGCCTATACAATTTTTATGGTGTCGGCATTTCGGTGCTTACCCCTGCAATGGATTTCTTTCCTATATGAACAGAGTGGCTAGTTTTGATGGAGGCATAGATTCGAGCTTGTTTTGCCATTACTTTTCCACACAGGAATTACTTGGACCTTCGAAGTTAGTTAGTCGATGTTAGGATATATAGAAAAAAAGGAAAGAAAACCCATCAAAAGTAGAGCTTATTGCAGTAGTGCTCTTTTTAGTTTGGTATTATGTGACCGTAGCCTGATGATGTCTTCGCTATTTCAATATGTAGTGCTTTGGTGCAGTTTTACTTTCCTCTTCCTGTATTAACTTGTGTGCAGTAGGTTTGCTTGTGTAAATGGTGCCCCCCATCGACATCTTTCCCTCTATGAAAATCCACGAAAATGCTTTCTCAACCCCTCGTCTTCCAGAGGAAAGTATGAAAATAGGCTTCTCCACGTGAAGTTGCAAGCACTTGCCAACATTTTCAGCTCGCAGAACCTGCAACTTCCTGCCTTTTCCTGCATTACTTGTATAGGCAAGGAATCCGATAGGAAATTGTATATGATCGTGTTACGTCCTCTGCACCCGTTGTCATCTTTTCTTGCGTGAATGCCGTTGGCTTTTTTTTTTATTAATGTTAGTGTGTATATTATGAGTTTTAAAATTAATTAATTTTATGAGTTTTAAAATAAAACCATAAAAAATACAAACTTTTTAATTCTAAGCTATTATCAACTTTATTCTGTGAATCATACGTACTAATAATAAAAATTACACCGGTAGTCGAAATCATGCAACTAAAAAGACTACCCTAGAATTTAAAATGATTAACAAGAATTTTGCGGGAATTGAAAATAAAGAGAGAGAAAAGAAAACACTATCAGAAACAATCTATCAAAACTCAAAAGCCAACCATTTTACTCTGTTTTTGGAGGAAGAGACGCCAGGGGAACCCGATAACATAAATATTTTGCATTTAGGATATTCAAGCTATTTTCATAATTAAAAAAAAAAACTGAGAAGCACCTTAATAACTATAGAACGATAAATGGTGCATACGAAGCGACAATTTTATCATTCAATTTTTTTTCGAGGGCAAAGACAAATGTAATTTACTAAAAAAGGAACATAGAACATTAGTATTACACAGAAGCTGCAGGTAATAAATTCAGAAAGAAATCACTGGAAACTTCTGGAACAATGTTTCAATCAAGCTCATCTTTATTGCCCAATCAATTGCGTCAAATTGCTAATGAGATACCACTTTGCAGAACAATGTTTCAGACCAAAAACTGGTAGCATTGAGACTGCGCCACCCACCGAGTGCTTGGAGGTGGTTGGGGAACGCACACACCTTGCAGCCCAAGCCAGCAACGACCTACCTACCACACCAAATGGCAAACATGAAATTACTTCAATACCCTCAACCCCGTTCAGACAGCGACTTACACTCCCAATCTAATCTTGTAATAACAAGCAACGAACCCAAGCAAACTCGTAAACCTGACCAAGTCAAGACCAAAATGAACTCTGCTCAAATAGTCGTAGTTGGTGGCAAGTAGCTCCTATCTTCCTGAATATGATCCCATCCAGCACTCCCAAGAAAATCTCCTAACTTTCACCCAACAACAGAAAACCAAGAAATGTCAGTGCGCAACCACTCTGCCGTCTTCCTTGCAAGACCGCCGTCACCGGCGGTGCTTTTATCTCCATCATGTAGATTAAACATGATTGATACGCGTAATAACTGCTTTACGACTAGTAGTTGTAAATTGATCATGCATGCTACAATTGCTGGCAGCAATGGTGGAACCGCTGCTGGAAGAGATGGTAGAGTGAAGAAGAAAGGAGTGCCGAATTCGAATTACGTGGTGCCGCTTGATAAATCTTTGGCTTCTGCTTATACTTGTATTACTCGGCCTCTCTCGGAGATCTTGCGTGATCTCAATAAGAGGATTCCTGATAATATCATTAACCCCCCTAATTCTTCTTCTACCTTGATCCCCTGGTATGTATCGTGAAGTGTGGTTTTTGTTTTTTGATTTAATACTAATTCACATGATGACGCAGTAATTGATGATGCTGGTGATTTATTTTGTTCGTTGATTTTGTAGGCACCACGCGAACCGCATGCTCAGCTTCTACGCTCCTGGTTTGTCTTCTTTTGCAAATTTTTAATGGTTGACTTTTAATTACAATTTACATTATTGATCTCTACATCGAGACATTTCCATGATGTTATCATACTCATAAACTAGTCTGTAATCTGTCCTTCTCCCGCACTTGTTTTCGCTTATCAGATCAAATGCCATTCCCAGCCCAATAACTCTTATGTGTACCATTAGTTTCCGAATCCATTTCTACTGAGAGCACATTGATTCCTTGCTAAAGAAAGAGAGCTGCCTTGATGAAAGCATTGCCCTTTCTCACCAAAGTTTTTATAGGATACTAGGGACGTTAGGATCTGTTAGTTTTTTTCGCTGTACCAGGGTATCCCCCGGCCCCTCCCGGACCGGAGACTAATCCCCTTCGTGGAATCATATCAGCGAGGATTCTAACCGTGTTTGCCTCATGGGGAGGACTAGCCCCTTGCCGCTAGACCCAACCCTCGTGGGTTGGGATCTATTGGTTGAAATACAATACTGCTAGAAGTTTACAATTCAGTTGCTTGTTTCATGGATAGTACAACCTGAAATACACGATTGGTCTTTGAACAAATAGTCTATTTTAATCCTTTTTGGCAGGATGGTGTGGAGAAATACGTGATGTTATATTTGCGGAAAATGGAAGTGTGACTGTGATATTCCGTGTCACCATTCTAGGATCTGATGGAGAGGTGCGGTCCTCGTTCTCTTGCACTGTGTTTTTTCCTTTTCAATACTGCTGTTCTCTCTGCCTGTTTATGTTCATTCACTGATTCAGTTATTTTAATTCATCTAAAGAAGGGCACTACTCATGCTGCAGCCAGTGCTGTAATTTAGTAAGAAATTCACTTGTAAGGAGCAGTACCAGGACTGCTAATTATCTCTAGTTTACAGTGCAATTTCTTGGAAAAATCTCTATATTTCAATGCTGTTCGGCATGTTGAGGTTCAATTGCTTGAACCAACACCATGTTTAGGCATTTACAATGGTGGAACAAGGTCTTAAAACAGCTATTGTTAGCCAATCTTGCAAAAACTGACGGCTACATTTGCTATAGAAGTAGAAAAATAAAACCTTTGTTGAAAGAAGGCAAGTTTAATAGCAGCACATATCTTGGCGAAGTGATCTGCATTTTTTCCTTGATCTTGACATTCTGTCCTTTTTCGTTGAAGCAATTTCAGTCCGGTTCCTAAAAATGTAACGTTCATGTCCTTTTCCTTAAAATTTCATGCCTTCTGTTCTTTTCTTTAACATATTTAACTCCCGAAGGTTGGAATCTTCCCCCTTGGAAAAAGATGATATATTCGGTCCCCTTCTGTAAAAAAATTAGTTTGATCTCTAAAAAGGTAAAAGTTTGTTTGCTTTCATCCCTGAAAGATATTTTTTGTGTGTACAAACAAGTGTTTATCTCTTCTTCCCCAAAGAAAAAGAATTCCTGGTCTTCCCTATCTTCAACTCTGGTTCCATCCCTTATTAAGTAATACATGAAAATCTTCAAGCTATAATGTCTGAGTTGAAAATTCTTACTTCAAAATTTGGACTTGTAACAGCAAAGAAACCTCCCAGGGAAACATATCCAACCAATGTAAGACAATGGCATGCACATATTTTTCACTTGACGAATCCCTCTCTCCTTTTTCCTTCAGGATATAGGAAAACTTGTTATCCAGTTTGAGTTGTTTCTTTTATCATATTCAAGGTTATTTTAGGTAATTAGATTCAATGGAGAACATCTAACCATGATGCACACCATAAGCTCATTGAAGTTGTGCAAAATCAACCTATACCTTAGGAGCTCATGTTATGCATATTTACCTGAAATACTCTGTGGACAGTGCTATTATGCGAACATGGACTGCTCGTTGGAGTTCGACTCTTACGAACTCCATTAAGAGCAATATATATATATATATATATATATTCTTATTGCCACCATCTTTGGTTAGAATCTGAATTAATGTCCAGTCAAGCTCCACTATTAACCATCAAACTTGCTGATACCACACCCTGACTGAAATCAACTTATTTGGGATTAAGATTTTAGCCTATCTGTTACTGAATAACTTGCAAACTGCTACGTCCTTTGTTGTGTTTCTGTCCTTAACTTACTGATACCACGCTCTTATACAGGCGCATCGTGAATCATCCGGGACAGTATCATCCAGTGATGGTGAGATTGAAGATCCAGTCGCTGCAGCAGAGGAAATAGCTTTCTGCAGAGCATGTGCCCGGTTCGGCCTTGGATTGTATCTGTATCATGAAGAATAGTTGCTATAGATGGCAATGTGGTCGACCTTAATATATGTGTCTAGTTGTTTTCTGTTTTGGGATATCGGATTATCCCTTATACCTGCTCTTACAACATATGTATATGCACACTATTCTCGGGTTTGGCTTGGACTTCTGTGGAAAAGATTATCTTTTAGCTGCTCGCAAGTTAGAAGAGCTTTTTCAACTAAATTATTGAAACAATTTTTTTAATCTTTTGAAGAAAATTGGGAAAAAGGAGGGAAATGTTTTTAATATTTGCATCTGCAAGTCTTTTCGACACCAATCTGTTGTGGCCAATTCTAGTATTTTCTATAGCAAATCACCGAGGAAAATATAAGAGCTAGCATGTTTTTTAAGAACCAGGAAAGATTTAAGAAAAGATTTCCAGTCATTCAAAGAGAATTGGGCATATGTAATTTAAAAATACTAGATACAAGCAACTAGCAAAGTAGAGGCGGGGGGTCTCACTGCCCTACAATTCTATGAAAATCTTTCAGAGAATGAACATTTAGTTCAAGGATCACCGAGAGAATGAATAGATCAACTAATAATTCCGGAAGCAGAGTGTTCCTTTCTATGATCCTTCAAGTGCAGCACAACAAATTCATGTCAAATGCTACTGAAGAGGAAAGAGACAGGTAGGAAAAGAACAGCCCTTTAATACCTTCTGGCCCTTTGGGAAAATCCAACTTTCCCCTGTAAACATGATCAGAAACTCTGACATGACCTAAATTACACAACTTTCTTTTCTCTTATGGTTTGTAGACAATTGCATGTGAGAGAAAGATAAAGAGGGAAATAGAAAACATTTCTACCGATTCCTATTATTTTATTTCTGATTAGGCATGCCTGGCGACATATCAAGTGTACAATAGAATACCATAAGAATGCCCCATCTCTGCAGATTCTTCTAGCATCTTCCCTTCCCTATTGTTGACTCTGGTTGATTTGCTTGGTGCAAGTATCATTGCGTCAAGAGTCTCGGGCCTGAATTTGATGCTGTCCAGGATATTATCACATCCACAAGATGATCTAAGTCCTTGGATTCTTGTGCTCGGAGGATCCTCGAGTCTGCGCCTAGTGAGCTGCCTACTTCTTTGGCAACTTTCTCCCATGGGGTTCCCGCGGCAAGATTTGCAAAAAGCTCACTTCCTTGGTTTACTGCATCTGCCATTGCAGGTGGGACATCTGGGAATGCCTGATCAAAAGAAACATCACATAAGCTGCTTGCCTTCACAAAATCAAATTCGGTGGATATAGAAACATGAAGTTTAGTTCAAAGTTACCTGTTGCAATGGAAGCCCGTGATCTCCTGGCAACAAGCGAATTGACATGTCTAGCATTGAACTAATAGCTGCTTCTGAACTAAGCACATGAGCTAATGTTGGAGTTTCATCAATTACATCGTCCTTGAACTTTATCAGAAGATTTCTAGAAACACCGTAATATGATTTTATCTGAAGGAAAAAAAAGGCATCAATAATGACAGCTGCATGAAAAACCAGGAAATATCCGTAAGATAAATAAAAAGTTGCTGTCAGTGACAGTAATTTCAAGCCATTAAGAAAGGTTTTCACTATTCAATCCAGTTTCAATACATATCAAGAGAAGGATTGCGAAGAAGCCACCCTATCTATTGCCGAAACACCTAACCCTAGGCACGGCAACTAAAACTCACTTTGCTAAATCAGACCGCCAAATCATGAATTTACCATCCAGTAAAATGACTGAATTTCTTAATCTTCTACTGACCATAGCCAACAAAAGGTTAATAATTACAATAAGCATTGTGACGATATAATTCAAGTTTACCGATAACTAGAATGATGTAGCACACATTTGACAGTTATAGATTTACATACAAGGCGGCGAGTTTCTTCAGGTCTGGGACTGAAATCTTCTCTTCCAGTAACCAAGTCCATGTATAAGGGAGGGAGTTGCTCAACCAGAGGAAGAACTTGCTTCATAATGGGAGGGCTAAGGCTCTCTAGTTGCTTCATTGTCATCTCTGCCTGCCAGAATTTTATGTGAAGAAGGGTATAAATGATAAGATTCATTCATCAAGGGAACTAATAATGCTTAGAAACTGAAGTACACGGAAAGAGTTACAAATAAGCCAAAATCTAGATGAAATCGACAGATTAATGTTCGTCTAGAACATCAGTGGAGGTACAGTTAGATACCCATCAGAGTGTATATTTACAACGCAATAGAAAATGTAAGCCACAAGTTTGAAGCATGTTGTAAAAGAATACACGAAATACAATTTCATAAGAAACCAGTGTGATTATTCAAAATGGGATAGACATATCAATATTATAGAAGCAAACAAATCAATTCAGTGTTATCTTTATATCAAGCAAAACTCTGCCTAATTCATACTCATTTGACATAAATCTAGATATCTGACAAACATGTATAAAATAGATGCATAAGTAGTAAGAATAAGATATCTACTTGAGTCAGGATCAAAATTCAATCAAAGTACATTGAAAGAGAGACAGTGAACTTGCCACGAGTTGTTGAATAACAGGAGTAATCATGGTCTCGTGAAAGAGAGTCCTTGGACAGTTATAGAAGAGAATCGTGATGTGTTTGAAGGATGATATTCCAAAAATTAAAAATCCAGATTTTGACCAGATCTTAAAGTCAAAGCTTCATATAAATCATCCATAATATGACACAAACAAAATTGACTGCTAAGGGGATGATGATGCATGAAAAGACTAAGTGTTAGAATGAACCTGCATAATTTAGAAATCCAAAAGTTGGAAGAGGATTGGCATTAAACAAAGAGAGACTACCAATGATATTAAATGCAACTATCATCTATAGAGATACATGGAGATGCTAAGAACAGGACTGATTTGCTGTAGAAAGACACAAAGGTTTCAATACAAACTTCAACAGTTGGAAAATGCAAATGGTGAAAGCATAGTGTAGAAAAGGCATCGGGCCAAGGCATGTGATAATCTCACCCCACGACGGACTGTGGGTGATGAAGCGATTTGTGATAGAAACGGTCCAAGGCTTTGGGCCATCGGGACTAGAACAGGTGAGAACAGAGGGATAGCTGAGCTTGCTTCCTGTGAAATCAAAAAAGAAAATTTTGTTAAACTCAAACCATTTAGAAAAAGGTTTTTGAAAGTAAACAGTATAGAATGATGGGAATGTTTGTTCAACATATATGCTAGCAAATATAAAAATGTTGAGTCCTATCACTTTCTGCCAAAGAGAACACATACAGAGATGTCAGGGAATTATAGATCAGGAAGGCAGAAAATTGAAATGCTGAAACAGGAATACTCCAGTCTGTTAGGTTCTTTCAAAATGGCCTCACTTGAGCGGGGAGGTGATATTTCTGGGGTGGAACCTTTACAAGAGATATATTCACAATAATTTCAGCCCACTCTATTTCTCTTCTCACCTCAACTAGTCACATTCAATAGGTCAAGTACCTTGTTATTGAATGCCATGAATATATTCCCGCTTCTTTGCACAGCATATCGTGATCCTGATAAACAGAAAGTCAAATCAACAAAATAAGCTGCTGTAAATCAAATCAGTTTCTTGCACCCTCATAAATTTAAACTATATGAAGAACTTCCATACCAATCAAAAGGTGGATGACACTTCCCAAAGAGTGACCTATGCCAAAAGTAGGAATATCTTGTACCTGTAAAATGAAGAGTTTTTTGGCCTAAACATACCCTTCTATCCCCTCCATGAAATCAACAAAACACACGAAATATCATTCCGAAGATTGTAAATCAATATACAACTCACAGTTTCTTGTAGAGACCGAAAACACCTATCAAATTTGAACTGCACTTCATCAGCGATGGAGAAATAATCGAATCCACTTGCATATGGCGTGGCAATCACCAAAATACCCCTACATCACCAAAGTTTAAAAACCATTATTTTCCCTCAGTCATCGGTCTGTAAAGGTCAATAATATCAGTATCAGAATGCAGCACTCGCTTTTCTGCCAGGCGTTCAAGAAATAAACGGTATGTAAGCTGGGGGGCTGCTCCAACGAATACGCCACCAATGAAATGAACAATTGACTTGGGCCTTGAGCCTTTTGGTTTAAGAATCCATGCTCCCTGAGATGATATTAGTACTATCTAATTAAATAGAAAAAAAGTGGAATGAATAATTAAAATAATTTAATAAATCTGAGAATTTGACTAATTATTGATTATGCAGTCTCCTGTCTTTACATGCACCAGGAAGTAACAAGGTAAATAGTTGGAGGATATCCCCTAGGTACTTGCAGGGTGCTAGAATGGAGAGCGCAACTTAGGATGCGTGGTTTGAGAGGCAGCGTCCTGAGTTAAGAAACCACAGGATGAATCCCTTAAGATTAATAGGTGTTCCAAGTAAGGCTTCTGATCACAACATCTTCACGGTGTTTCCTGTACAATTCTTTTTTACTCGAATCCCTTCCAAAATCTTATTTATGTGGTATTTTTATGATTTGTGTCACAATCAGCAATTTTTGGCACTCTGAGAGAACATTGCAGGCTCCTTTGGTTATACCCAATCAGTCCCACATAGGGGAAAGTCCAAATCTTTCTACACTTAAGTTAGGAACCCTTCTTTTCCACCATGATTCACTGGGTAGTAGGGTTTTTAGGAGGTAGATGAAAAGGGTAGGAGCTTTGACATCAGAATGACTATCATCTACTTTTAGGGATTGACTGCATCATCCAAGAAATAAAAAGGTGTTCTAGGTTAGCCAATGAGATAGAAATTATCTTGTTTCAAACCAAACCCACTTAGATGACAGAAGATCCATGAATAGTGTACAACTCAATTGGTGTTCTAGGTTAGCCAATGAGATAGAAATTATCTTGTTTCAAACCAAACCCACTTAGATGACAGAAGATCCATGAATAGTGTACAACTCAATTGGTGTTCTAGGTTAGCCAATGAGATAGAAATTATCTTTCTCAACATATGGCTTATCTTTGAAATTATTTGCATCAAAATGATACACTGAGAGCAAGGAATGAAAGAAACAAGCATGGAGCAAACTTAATAAAAACTGAGAAACAACACCTCAACTTCAGACCAGTCATTAGAACCACCCCAAGAGTCTTGTGATTGCCTTGCAGTCTCCGTAAGTAATCTACAAAAAACAGTTGAAGAAAAAAAAGGGTGACTTTTCTCTTTCGTGGGCTATCAAGTAAATTATCCATAAATATTTTGGGGGTTCAAACCTTTCAATCTGATTGTAAACTTGAATTGTCGAAGAAGAAGATGAGGAGGAGGAAGATGGTGATGCTTCTGGTGGTTTCTTGATGGGGTCTTCATAAGTGCAGCAAATTCTGCTGCTTCTGTTATTACATATGCGGGGACCATTTGCAGCCAGGAAATGAACACGTTGAGTGTGATGATGATGATCAGAGAAGCCGATGAAGCGATGGTGGGATTGCATCAGATGTCGATGACTACCCCAAACGCAGCAACTCTCCATTTGAATTTTGTCCAAAAATCAAAGACAGGCTAAGCTATCTTGTTTATTGGTTACACGCTACTATAGCTTGTTTCTGCTGGACTGAATTTAAAACTTGAACTTTGCTGTAAGAATTACACAAATAAACTACTCCCCTCCTAGTTTTTAACTACTACTGTATCAAACCAAATGAAAGGATTGGATTCGTATGTCCAGACGTGGAATTTCCTCTTTTTTCTTTTCTTATGATAATAACCGGCTGAATATTTAGAAAAGGCAAACAAATAACATTCAAAAAAAGCTTCTTTCAATTACCCCCTTTGAAAGGATACGCTATATTTTTTTTAAAAAAAGCTTCTTTCCAAATAACATTCTCTGATAAATTAAAATATTTTTTTTATATATTTGATTAGAAAAAGTTATATCCATTGAAAGTTACTTTCTTTTTATTTTATGCTGTTCTTATCTTTCTCATTTTTTGTTAAAGACATTCCATTTACACCTTGATGGATAATTATTTTTATGATTAATTAAAAATAAAACTACTAATATCAAGATTTATATTATTTTAATCAAATAATCGGATAAGACAGTATTTTGCAGTGAACTTCCTTTAAAAAAGAGCCTAAAATTTGAAGGTCAGTAGCCACATCATCAAAAATGAAAAAAAAAATAGAAATATTTGATTGGCACGATTGAAATAATTGGTGTGCCAAAACACGGGGAGGATCAAAGTCATTAAACTCAGCTGAGAAAATTGAATGTTGGTGTACCAGATCCAATTGAGTGCCACAAGGAGAAAATTTTAATCCAAGGAAAATATATCGAGGTATAAAATTCGTGAGGGTGAGCCCTGTCATGATGCCACAAGTCCAGTCCCATATTTTCTACTGCCATCAATCAATACAAGCTAGCTAGCCATATTATCTCTCAGCTTTGCCACTGTCTCCAAGAAATAGAAAAGGAGAAAGAAGATGAAAAGGCCACCTAAACTGCAGCAGAAGCGATTGCTGGAAATGCTTGTGCTAGCAGTGCTACTGTCCTCTTCTTGCATTGCTCTTTTTGGGTTTTACACTCACCGCGCTTTCCTTTCATCAACATCCCCTCTTGCCCCACGAAGCACCGCCTTCTATCAGATCCAAAACGACCACCTCCACCACTACAACCGTCAAAACCTATCTCTAAATGCCCCACAACCGGCGGCTACCCTTTTTCCAAAACCGCCACCACCACCACCACCACAAACAAATGCCGTAGACTCGGTATTGGAAACAGGGCCATATCATAACTGGGAACTGTTTGCTGCTGATTTTCAAGAAATGATGCAGCATCTAAAGATCTTTGTGTACCCTGATATCTTCAACAAGAGCAGCCCTTTTGCTAATATTTTCCTTCCCCATGAGAATCCACTGGACAATCCAAAACTGGGTAATTACTTCAGTGAACACATGTTCAAGGTGTCCCTGCTTCACAGTCCCCTGCTCACTGCAACCCCAGAAAAAGCCCTTTTCTTTTTCCTCCCATTTTCAATAAACAACCTTAGAAATGACCCTCGAGTTCATTCCGAGGCAAAAATCTCACAATTTGTTGCCCAATACACGAGTAGCATTAGCAGCAGCTTCAGGTTTTGGAATGCTTCAGGAGGTGCTGATCATTTCTATGTTTGTTGCCATTCTGTTGGGAGAGAGGCTCCCTCCAAGCATCATGGTTTGCGTAACAATGCCATTCAGCTTACTTGCTGCTCTAGTTACTTTCAAAGATTCTATCTCTCCCACAAAGATGTGGGGCTCCCTCAAGTTTGGCCTCGCACGGATCAGACTGCCTTGAATCCCCCACATGCGAGGTAAACCTCATAGTATCCAATCCTCTGTTATGTTTCTGGATAAATGCCTAAAACATGTCTAATTTTACACTTAGCAATATTTCTTTTGCAATTCTTTTTCATGGTTATGTGAAAGTTTTATGATGTTAAAAAAGGGGGAGAATTAAATTATAGACATACCTTTACCACTCATGCTCACAAGATTAGCTAATCTACTCGACAACAGCATGGTGTGGGAAATACGCCTGTATCAAATTTGAAGAGAACCAAAAACAAAATATGTGCGAAAAGCGCAAGAACCTTAACGTAAACATGTCCGTAACCAAAATAATTACACGGGCAAGAAGTCTAGAGATGTTTATTTTAGGAGTATCATTTTCTGTTTTATTGCAAACTTTGATGTGAACACCTACCGTTGCAGGCATAGACTTGTCTACTTTGCTGGACGCGTCCAAAATTCTCAAGTCCGGCAGCAGCTGATAAATTTGTGGGGAAATGATACTGAATTTGACATATTTAATGGGAGTCCCACATTCCCTTATGAAGAAGGGTTTAAGAGGAGTAAATTCTGCCTCCATGTGAAAGGTTATGAGGTGAACACTGCAAGGGTTAGTGACGCCATACACTATGGGTGCATTCCAGTTATAATTTCTAATTATTACGACCTTCCATTCTCTAATGTCTTGGATTGGAGCAAGTTTTCCGTTGTCATCAATCAACGAGATATCGCATCCTTGAAAACAAAATTGTTGTCTATAAAAAGAGAGGTGTACCTGAGAATGTATCATGATCTCTGCAAAGTTAGGCGGCACTTTTTTTGGCATACAACGCCAAGGGGCTATGATTCTTTCTATATGACTGCTTATCAGTTATGGTTAAGGAGAGGCACTCTCCGTTTATCATTTTAATTTCTGCACTTTTTACAATATCCTACTCTGAGACTCAGATCTTTCTATACCCTGAAAGTTTTTCAAGTTAGGAGCTTCGATTGTCAGGTAGGAAAATCGAAGCCTTTTCTTGTCTTCCAAATTAGACCTTTTGAGGTAGTGAAAGATTTGTTTTCAACTTCTGAGATTTCAACATTTGCCGTCTTCTGTAATTTTTACTTGACCCTCGATAGAAATACCTCCAAAGGTGAAACTTAAGTGCAAGATGCCTTGCAATGCGCTCCCCAGAAAGAAGTAACAAGAGCGAAGGCATAGGGTATAGTGGCCTCACTATGCTGAAATTACAAGTGGCTAATGAGGCTATAAACTTCACCCAACCAAAAAATGATCAGAATCTTCTCCTATATTTTTTATACATCACGTTTTCTGATAATGCCACCATGTAAGCGGAGAACTGTTAATGACAATCAAACTTCACAGCCTAGAATTAAAAGCATCAGTCTCATTTGCAACAAAAAAAGAGAAAAAAAAAATCCCTAGTCCTCAAAACCAGAAAAAGGTGCGTTTTAAAAGATAACAATGCCGTGAATATTTGCCGCATTGCCAGTCTACATCAATATTTTCAATTGGCAAGAAAAGTGCAGCGACCATCAAATGGAATATTCTCAGCTGGCAAGTTGACCGACAGTTAAAATCGCAAATTTCTATACTCTTAGCCAGACAGCCTTGAAAAACATTAACCGCAGTCAATTGGAACAGTAGTGGGAATTCCAAATATAATGACCATACACAGATAAAAGGATTTACAGTAATTTAGCATTTATAAAATGATAGGTTATGCACAATGACACAGTATAGTAGTTGTATTAGCTTGGATACAGTCTTTTGCTTCGAAATTAGAAAACAAATCACATTGTGCGTTCAGCTGAGGATGGCTGATATGTGCGACGCCTCAGCTCGGACTGTGGAGTGGGCTGTTGCAAGAAGATTCTTGTTGGGTCATTAGGATCAACATATCTGCAAAACACGTAAGAAAATATATTCAAAAAGCTATCTTAATCTTGCAAACAAAAATTATATAATGTATTATGTCACTTACGCATGTCGCATCATTTCATCAACTGGAGTATTCGCTGCTTGCAGAGGATCTACACGAGGTGCTGGTGCAGAGTTCATTTGTTGATTGTACTGTCTCACCGAAGAGATCAAATTGAGAAAAAGCGGAACAAAGGTTCCACAGCCCCCTTCCTTGAACAAGATTTTGAATGAGTGTGTGGAGTAGAGTGCCCTATTCTCATTCTCTGGAACTACCTGGATTATCATACCAAGAAAATCAGCTTATATATAAAGAAGTGGTGATCAGATAATTGAAAGCCTTTTCACTATCATACTTACAGGTTCCACAAAACCAGAAATATTGTTGCAGAGAAATATGGGTTGATTGAATTTTTCTCCATTGACAAAAAGCTGCATAACAAAGCAACTTAAGAATAAGGCTCACAAGAGAGCACAAAAAATATGGCCAACTGACCTCAAAATAATAACTAGGAATCGACATGCTTGGAAATAACCGTGGCCTTTAAATTTTTGAATGAAGGTTTGCTAGAATCACCCCATATTTAAGTTTTTTTTGTTATGATATTTGCTTTCACTTCCAACAAGGGAAATACATTCAGCATGAAGAAATTATCAACTGTACAGGTTTGTTTAGGGGGTGAGTAGTGAGAAACATAGAGAAGCAAGGATACCAAATTCCTTAGCTGCTAATAACAAACAGCTCCGTCTTTCTGCCAAGAGCTTAGCTCCGCTTACAAATTACATACAAGTGACCTTCAAAACATCACGTTTTAGGAAATAATAGCACGGCCTAAATTTGTTTGTTGCAAGATTCAAGATTTGACCAAGCCAATTAAAACCCAATCACCTCTGACAACAAAACTAAACAGCTAATCTCTTATCAACATGAGAAAATGTCGGGGGTATACCTACCAGCTAGAGCATGAAAGCCAATGCATTAATCATAGCTATGAATTGACATTAATACGGAAGGGAAAAAAAATAAAGCAATGAGAGGACTCTTAACAACCAAATGATCAAGGAGGAGCAATCACCAAGACTCTTTGCTATTTTATCAAAAGAATTTCAAGAGCCAAAGCAGGGCAATAACACACATATGTAGTAGTAGTAGTATTCATCACTTACGAGAGGCATATCAAAAGCATAAAAATTTGCAACGGGCTTAGCTGCAACAAAGACCATGCGAATATTTGACAAGTAGATGGTTCCCTTAGCCTTAAGTTTTCCGCATCTGCATTTAAGCACAGAGTTCAGTTTGAGATAAAACATTAAGACAAACACATGATCGCTCGGGATGAATGCTGATAGATAACAGAAAGGCTATTCCTAAAAAGAACCGATTCATAAGTGATCAGACTTTTTTGCAAAATTTGGCTTCAAACACCTTGCCGAGAGAGATTATTACAATCTTTCTTATGAAATATGTTTTTATAAGAAATTAGATATCGGCTAAACTATTAAAAATACAGCTTGTGATTGGCTGATCCATGAAATATCAATAACTTTTCCCTTAGTTGTAAGAATCGGAGATTAAATTGCTTTTTTTTATAGAAAAAAATTGAATTAAAGGGGAGGGAAAGAAGACAAACCCAGGGATTTTGTCGACCTCGAAATCGACGCCGTCTCTGGCCAACACAAACAACTCGCTCACGAAAGGAACGGGCATCCCGTTTTGAAACAATTGTGGGTTAAGTGCCATCTCCCTCTCCTTTCTCTGATTTTTCCTGTTCTTCTCAAGTTTTTATTTTTGTTCTTCCGAACCAGAATCCTATAAGAAGACGCGTGAGCCTTCTGGATCCGCCACGAAACTAACTGATCAATGCCACGTCGTTTTGAATGCAAATATTAAAGACTGTCGTCGTCGTCGTCGTGCTGCTATAAACGCTTAAGGGCCCAGATATCACGAGGCCCACAAACTAAGCTGTTGTTGTTATTATTCGGGTAGTAAATGAAAAAAACTAAGAAAAAAAAGAAGACTATTTTTTATATTAATTTCAGTCAACATCAAACTATATTTATAATAAAAATAATATTATTTGGGGAGTTTAGAAGACATATCTTTATATACCAATGTATATGTCGAGCTCAAAAATAAATCTCTTCATTTAAATTAAATTGTGCCCTTCAATTTTTCCTCCAACATCTGTTGACTTGTGTTTTTCACATTACTATAAAATAAAAAAAAATCTTTTTTTAATGTGGAATAAAGTTTTGAATCACGTCTAATATTAAGAAGCTATACTTTTTTTTTTTGATAACCGGGGTGTCCGGGCCAGCTTGCGCCTTGCGAGCACCATAACTAAATTCTCGGGCCCACTGAACATCCTGCAAACCCGATGAATATGTAAGGTACTGCGGGGGTGACAGATGTGCCTGATAAGACTTGAAACTGGGATGAGAGGAAGGGAAAATCACTTCTTGATCACCAGACCAAGACCCTGCTGACACAGAAGCTCTACTTTACTTATGCCTATTTAACACTGAATTTCAAATATATTGAAGAACAGCTCAATGCGGGGATGGACAGGGGCTAATTCATTCCGAGATTTCCGAGATTCCCATAATCATATAAGATCTCGTAAGCAAATTCCATTCAAGGGCTCTCCAAAAAAGCATTCAAAGTATTAATTAATAAATATCTAAATTAAAACATTATCAATAAAAAAATAATAGTTATATGGAGAAACTAGTTATTGAAAGGTAAGTTTATTTACAACATTTGTATATTCATTTATTTATTCATGTTAAATCTTATTTTTATATAACCAGCAATAAATTACGAGCAAACCGACTAGTAAAAATATTTTTCTCTCCCCATTTTTTTACGGGAGTTTCTCAGTTTTATGAGGCGATCCTACCAACAGACGACATGTCTCGTCGACAATTTCCTAGCCACTGGTGTGACCAACCAAGAAGACACCAAGTGCGCGACTTTGATACTCGACGAATATGCATGGATTTACTGTTCGTGCAGCACCGCACAACAACCTCTTCTGTCTCCCTTGCCTGTCTTCGAGATCTCTTCTTTACCGACAAAATAAAGCTAAACTATCAATACCCAGTTGCAGATACAGCTATGGAGGTGATTTTAGCCTTCTTTTATTTGCCCCCCATGTATTCGCTCCAATCTTCAAGAATAGGAGAAGATACAGTCATACCCTTTTGAGAGCAAGTCGTAGAGAGTCTCCTTATGAAGTTTTAAGCGTTTCTCCTTCTGCCACTCCTGATGAAATCAAAAGAGCTTATAGGAAACTTGCTTTAAAGTATCACCCTGATGTTAATAAAGAGGTAATTAGCTATTAACCTTTACTCCTGTTTAATTATCTGTGCAGTTACTTTGGGTCGACCCACTTTTTTTATGTATTAGCTTAAATTTCTTTGAATTTAACTAGGTAAATCTAGTCTATTTAAGTCTGTTTTACTATGAACCCTGTATGTTTAATTGAATTGAATCTTGAAGATTTTGATTTGATTTATATCAGACATGGTTTTTCTTCGAGTTCTCACTTCATTGCGATGGGAAAATGTTGGATGTAGAAATTTTATTTTGTTGCGAAGACGGCTATTATTAGGAAGATTATGTGGGTATATAATAAATTTTGTGAGATAATTATCACATCACATATTATTATAAGTGAGATAATTATCAAACCTTTCGATTTGGTTGCGTGCTTGATGTATCTTCCTAACTTCCATAGCTGCATCAAAGGAAGGGAAATTCTTGGCTCATGACAGTGAACACCAATATTTTATGGTTATACTCCTACTACATGCATTGGATATTTTTCACTTAGACGTTGGAAAAGCGCTATAACCCATGTTTTTTAGTTCTACCTGTTTGTTTCTGTGGTAGAAGACTTGGGCTGCCAAGTTCAATTGTGCTGTTTGAGCCTCAAGAATGGCGCCACTTAATAGACTATGCATACGGTCCTTGTAAGAATCTTGATTTGGTTGGATCAAATTGTGTAGTGGCCTTTCTATTTTATATAACTTCATCTAGAGTTTGCCTTGTCAATGTTGCTCGGTGTATTTCTGCACTCTTGCTACATACTAATTGGCAGATTATCCTGTTTAAACATGTTATTTTTAATGTTTTCCTTTCCAAACTACGGTGCTTTGTTTATATAATCAGTTATCTATATCTCATTTGTCTGTTGTACAGACAAATGCTCAGGAGAAATTTATGAGGATTAAGCACGCATACAACACATTGCTGAATTCTGAATCTCGGAGAAAGTACGAGGCTGGAAACTCATCGGGTTTTTCATACTCTACTAGTCAGAAAACACAAAGCAGCAGCATCCAAGATGAAGAAGATTTTTATGGATTAGGTAAAAACTTGCAAACCTATGAAAATCTATTTGGTTATTTTATTCATAGGAAACTTGCTTGTTGAGGCCATTTACTCTTTTCTATATGTCATTTAGAAGTGATTATGTCTACTACTACTATTTTCTGCTTCAACACGTGTATAACTCTTAAATACTGCTGCATGGTTAATGCCACCAGAGAGACATGTTGTCTAGTGGGGCTTTAGTTTTTACAGAACTACATAATGGGATGATCAGAAACCTGATTTCTCCCAACAATCTAACTGGAAAAAAGGTTGATTGAAAGTTGGTCAAACAAAATTGTGGCACTTGGACCAACCTAAAACGAAGCAGAGCTTCAAGTGTGGGTAAAGATTCCTGCTGTGTTTCTGTCATCTGCATGCTGTCTGGTAGGTTGTTAGAAACTTCAGTGCTTCTTTTTTTGCATTAGCCATTCTTTTGCCACCTGTGCGTGGTTGTGGGATGGGCAAACTTTCCATCTGATGGTTGACAAAGTTGACGTGTGACATGCCTTCAATAGTCTAACGGTGATTTTTTATGGGTGATGTGTCCTTGAAATATTATCCTGTGATGTGTGCGATTTTCCTGCCTGCACTTCAGATTATTTTCCCCGGCATTCCTTGATGGGTAATTTTGGAAATTACCAGGGAAATGATTTTCGGAATTTTTATGCTGTCATTTTCAATTTTTATTAGGAATTAGGTTCAGTTGTTCTTATACACAAACCGCTTTATGCTGCAGGTAATTTTATGAGGGATTTTCAGATAACAATAGGTAGTTTGTGCTGCCTATGAAACATGACAATGCTCATAAGTTTTTTCAATTGTTTCAAAATATTTTCCTCACACCCTATGAAATTCAAATGTACCCTAGTTTTCTGTAGTTACCTAGTCTGGTATTATTGTTACAGGAGACTTCTTTAGGGATCTGCAAGAAGAATTCCAGAACTGGGAAGCCAGTGCTCCATCTCAAGGGAAGCCAAAGAGCCTGTGGGAAGAATTGGCAGTACGTTACTTTTAATTTTGCTCATGCAGTTTCAAGACACTATAAATCTATTTAAACAAGCTGAGTGTCACATGCTTGGTTGGACTTTTCGCTAAAGATTTGTATAATCTACGAAGCAAAGGACTTGCAGAGGAAACAACCTCACCCTGTATTTTCACCCTCTGCAGGAAGTAGGGGAAGAATTTGTCGAGTTCCTAGAGAAAGAGCTTAACATAACAGATACAGAATTTGAAGGAAATAAAAACGACGGATTTCAAGACGGCGATTCTTTTCCCAGTTCAAGAACAAACAGAAGAGGAAATGGTGTTCAAAATGAAGATGGCAAGAGTAGCAGCATCGAAGATAACATTGATGAGATTGAAGCTACTCTTGCTAAGTTGAAAAGGGAATTGGGCTTATAGGAAGGAAGGAAATGCAGCCTGGCATTGTACAAGGAGTTAGAGATAGTGAAGGTTGAAGAGCAGTGCTCCCAATGTGTAATCTAGATTCCAGACAACACTCAGCAGGTACAGTTCATCGTGAGATCTCAAAAACTTAAGGGATGTTGACTTCTAAAGATCTCATCAGTTAATCTCAAAGCAGTTATGGATGTAAGTCATCCTATTTCGGAGGACTGCAAAACGTCGATGGCAGAAGTGCCATTCTTATTTCTTGCAGTGTTAGGTAAACAAGAGCTTGTCCGCATGTTAGAAAGAAGGTACAATAATTTATCATTTATTTATGAATATGATGTCTTAAATTAGATTGGTGACTCGTAAAAACCCTAAGGATAATACATAAAAGGATTCGATTTATATAATCTTTTTAGCGTTTGGCTCGAAAATATTTCAAGGTTAGTTTAGATGGAATGATGTAGCTATATGGAGAAATTATTTGGATGCAAAAACCCAAGAAAGGGTGATCCATATTGGAGCATTGCAGGAACAAACTTAAAACATCATTTAAACAATTATAAATCAAACTATATAATTAAAATTTACGGATTTTAATTTATTGTTTCTTAACATGTTTGAAATGTAAATATTGTTGACTAAATACTCTCTCCTTCACCTTTTCTAACTCCTCTTTTATTTTTCAATATCCAGAAACTAAAACATGCGTGATGAAAATAAATTTAAAAACTAAAATAAAAACAATCAAATAACATATAATTAGAACTTCTATTTTATATATGTTAAAAGTTCAATAACCATTTTGATTCTATTTTATTTTTCTGTGTTCAATTTAATCTATGTGCAAAGTGAAAAAAAATCTCGTCCCATAAAACTAAACTAATTACAAAAATAAAAATATCATAACTAATAACAAGAAAAAAAATCACAGAGAAGTGAAAAAAGGCATCAACATCGAATATTTTTCAGCACTTTATAGTTTATGCATGTGAAGTATGACAAGTGAAAAAAAATCTCTGCTAATATAACTTAAGGATAGAATTGTAAAGAAATAACATTCAATAGCTAAAATGAGAGACATTATAGAAATAAACACTACAACAAACAGGGTAATTGAGTTTCTGGAAATAGTGATTGTCACTGTTCAAAAACCACGTCCTTTTAGTTTGGCAATAGCAATAGTAATAGCAATAATTAGTGATAGTAATGGAGGCGTGGGGAAAAGAAATAAAAAACCATTTGTCTAGACAGGGGAGGAAAAAGAACCCAAAAAGAGAACTGGGTCGACCACGCAAGTAGAGCAGAAACATTAAGAAAACTAACGTGAAGGATTTCAAAGCCTAAATAGAGAAACAACTGAGATACAAGTCACTTTATGACAAGATTACTTTGGGATTTTGCACAACAATGACTACATGCACAGCAAATTCAAAGGTCTTTTGAGCACACAAGCCAGAGATAATACCAAGGGCATCACAGTTTTCCCAGGATCTCTCAGCTCATGCAGTGCCAGATATAAAAGAAATGGATCCCAAAAACTGACTGCATAAGAACCAGTTCGAATTATCATGTATCTACTTCTAAATATCTCACAAGAATTCAGAATATCTAAAAACTCTGGCAGTTATTCCAAAAATCTGATGGCCGAAATGTACTAAGCAAACCTAAATTGCCAATCGAGCTTTCAGTATCTCTCCCCAAACCGGAAGAACACTGAACCAGTACCAGTGTTATGATCAACAGCATACTCAGCTCGAACTAAACCCAGCTTGACACCAACTCCATATGATGAACCGTGACCCATTCGCCTGTAAACCTCTGTTGGGTTCCCCTTCACATCCTTAGAAGTCCCTAGATCATTTCCATGCTCTGCAAATGCATAGACATGTGTATTTCTCACGGGAACGCGTATCTCTGCTCCAAGCTGGAAGCAAAATTGAAAAGATGGATCAGATATCTAGCTGCAAGTCCACATGTGAGTTATAGGAACAATCATATTTTCCATCCACAAAAAAAATAGTTCACGCAAAGGTTCCATTTTCAGACAAAACACCATTAAAGAACAACATAAAACACAATTCCACTTGACCCTAGATAAAATGTTGTCTACAGTGATTCTTACCTCAAGAATGTTTCTGGCTGCTCCCAGCTCACCCATGTTGTAACCCCTAACAGAATATGGTCCCCCAAGGGTAAAAGCATCATAGCTTGGCAGGTCCCCAACACAACCACCATAATGGCCATTAAGGACTAGTACAGGTGGTGGTGGTTTACCAGCACCTTCCTCCACCTCCTTCAACTGGATAAATCGGGTCAATGTCAGCTGGTGACGGTTGAACAAAGGAAACTTGCTGCCAATGCCAAGGCCTTGGTCCACCTACAAATCATACATAAAATATTCAGGTTACCTTGGGAGTGAAGAGGTTGTATGAAAATCAGACAAATGAGTGGCCATATGTTCTTGTACAAGAGGAAAGAAACTAAAATTAACAATAGAACTGGCTCCACCATTCACAATATAACTGCCGTGGTTCCCCAAATGACCCTAAAATTAACAGAAGATTCTCTGACCTGGAATACATTCCTATCACCAACTACAGCTCCATTTACAAACTTGGTGTTGTCTCGCGTGATGTTTGCCTGTAAAAATGCCACCCGGTCAATGCCAGTGCCACTGAGGGTTGTTGGAGGTCCATCTGCACTAATTCCTCCACTTGGCAATACTCTTTGACCATTTGAAGAGATATGGCTACTTTCATCACGTGTTGTTATCTCTTCCATCACTATCCCATAGGTGAATTTGCTCTGACGGGTAAAATTCTGCTCGGCTCATAGCATATATGCATTCATTAAGAATTTAAAGAAGTTCTCAAGCAGCTAGATTTGGATGTAGAAGAGCAGTCACCTCAGTAATATTAGCTTTCATGCCAGCCCGGTCAACCCATATTGGAGGGACTTCGTCCACTCCTGGCCCACCAGTAAAGACTGGACTCAGTTTCCGGCTGTTGAAGCAGCTTCCACGGAGAGTGCGGTTTCGTGGATTGTATACACCATCCAAATATGGATGAACATACTCAAGCTTAAAAGACAGATCATCCTGAGAAAAGATCCACATACAGTTTTAGTTATAAAATCTTATTAATTGGTAGTGAATCATTCCTGAGATTGGTTGAGAAAAAGAAAATGTGTAGTCGTGAGAAATTACCTGAGCTGAGAAGAAATTGCTGGTAGTTATAGAACCAAGAATGGAGCGATTCAGCCCTTTGATATTCCGATGTTCAAAGGAAACAGTCCCACCAGGCTGGAATGAAGCCTGAAGAGAGGGATATGGCATTCAAATGGAAGTTTGGCATTGAAGCCTCAAAATTCTAATAGCTCAAAACAAGTTCAAATTAAATAACTGGGCATACATACCAATGTGGGGCGTCCTCCACGTCCAGGAACAATGCTCCACTCTGTACTGACTTCGGCGGATTTTGGCTCCAATTCTTTAAGCTTAATCTCAACAACGATTCCTCCCTCGTTCTTCTCATCTGGCCTTGGATTGACTTCAATATTTGAGAACAAGGCCAGGGAGTTGATGTTCCTCAAAGCTTGTTTCCCAGCTTCAATGTTAAAAACTTGACCTTGTCGAAGCTGTCGCAACCATTAAAAAAACACAATAAATAAACCTACAAAATGAACAATTAGCAAACATTCATCATCTTAGAAAGCCCACAGTATAAAAACGATGACATTGCCAATGGAGGTGCAGAAGCATGAAGGACTATCCTTTATCTATTTCACCAAACAATGCCATTAACTATTAGTACCATGACAGGTAATGCTGCAGAGCACAAGAAGCATGAATTCTAGAGTTCCTAAGTGTGAAGATCATAATAGATTGTTGAAGAGTTATTCATCAAATGAAAATGGAATTTAAGAACCTGCCTTTTCACAGCATTTGTCCATAATATGGAGTCAATTTTGGAAAAGTGGCTGGTTTGTAGCATCAGAAAGATAAAGATTGGAGGAACAACTTCATTGCCAAGTAGATGTTGCAGTGTTTAAGCTTCTAAATAGTAGACAGTATAGGTATATTCATTTGGATAGTGATGTAAACATCAACAAAGAGGGTGAGCATCTAATATAAGATTCTGTTTAAGAGTTCCAGCATAAAACTGAAGACAACAACATAATTATATGCATGCTATAACCTAATATTAACCAGTAATCACAATCAAAGTACATCACCATGCTCACATCACACGAGAGTGAAACACAATGTTTGATTATATCCAATCATCTGCTATTTGGTTGGCTGTACACGTTAATTAAGCAATACATGTTGTTAAAGATTAATACTCATATGCTTTGCAATATTGAATCATATCCATGCAAAATCACCCAAGCAAATCAAAATCATCACCAACGCCACGCATTAGACATAAGTGTTTAATATTTCAATCCTAAGATGAGCAAAAAAAAACCTTTTATGTTCACGTTTTACTAGTATCGAGAGATCTGATTTGATGTAATCATGCAATCACGCTCCTTGTTCTACTTAAATATCTGCAGGAACTCCTGAACACCAAAAAAATAAAACTACAGCCTAAATTGTACCATTAAAGTCGTTCACATTCTCATATATGGACAATCAATCAGCACCGAGCCAATTATATAACATGCATTGGCATGTGGAGTTAAGAAATTTAGAGCAAAAGAAAAAATAAGTAAAGCCCGTTTCAATTAACCTGTTTGGGCAACTCTCTCTTGACAACAGGAAGTTGTGTGTTCCCTTCAACAACATTCCCTAACTTATCCTGATACTGAATTACCAATTGCGTAATATCTCCTTCCACAACCTCACAAACCACTTCCTTGGTATTCAAATTCCCAAAATTCACAACTTGAGCACAAGCATAACCTTCATCATGATACCATTTCTGCACTCTATCCCTAATCTTCTGCAACAACCGAGCACTAACCTTCCCTTGCTCCCTCAACATCTGCAAAATCTCCCTATGCACCTGCGTAGGCAACAAACACGGCCTTGCCTTTTCAATCCTCCTCCTATAATCCTTCTCCTGACTCCTATAATACTCCAACTTCTCCTTATCAGTCATATCTGGATCCATTTCAATCGGTTTCGATTGCTGCATTAACCCAACATTAATGCACCTAAACTTGTCAGCTGATTGCCATGTGCTTTCAGTAAAGGAAATTGTGATCCCTATAGTTCCATCCGGATTTGTCTTCCCTTCCATGTCCACTTTCTCGAACATTCCGCAAGTAGCTAGACTTTCAAGTTCCTTTTGTAACTGAGCTTTCGTGTACACTCCGCCCGGACGGAGTGAAACCATCTCGAAAAAAGAGTCTTCCGTGCCTACAGTGGTCCATCTTCGCCGGTCGAAAAATAGAATCTCTGATAGTTTGTATTTTTTGAAACCGCTAAGCTTATTTAATTGAACAACAATGTTTGCCGGTAATCCATGCGAGTCCCAATCTTGTGATTGTGACTCATCGGCATTCGCCGAAGCTACAGAAAACAGTTTTTTCCAGAATTCTCCTCCTGCTCCTCCGTCTCCTCCGCCACCACCTCCTCCGCCACCGCCTACCCAGTTGCCTCCTCCGAACCAGTCGCCGCCGCCGCTGTCGATGACGGGAGATAATCGGAGGAAGATAGTGGCGACAGCGGCGGTTCCGGAGAAGGTGAGGGCTTTAAGGAGGGAATTTTGGCGTTTTTGTTGTTTGGTGTCGGAGTGGGGTTTAGGGTTTTGTGGTGAAGCGAAGGAGGGAGGGGAGAAGAGATCACATTTGATGGTGGAAGCGCGTGAATTAAGAGTGGCGCGTTGTTTTCTGCTGGAGGAGAAGATGGCTGTGTTGAGAGGAGCGTTGGTAACGAGGTTGGTGGATGCGGAGAAGGACATGGCTTTTGGGAGGAGGATAGGGAGGGAGCACAAGGTATGGCTGCTCTCCAAGTAGATAATAGCTCAAGTCTTTCTTAGTGTTGCAATTACCATTATAGGGTTAGGCTGGAAGAAAAAGAAAAGGAAATCTCGAATTTAGCCCCTAATATGTTGCCCCATTATCAATTGACTATCTAAACCTTTCACGCATAAAATTTACCCTAATATAACTGATATTACATCTCTATCCAAAGCTATTAGAACATTTTGTTTTTAATTTTAAGAAAAAATATTTATTTCTAATTTTCAGTGCAAAATAAAATATTGTCTTATTGATATCTTCAATCTCAAGCTATGATTCTTTAAGTTATATACAAGAGTTATTCTCTAGCTTCTAACGATCTTCAACTAGAAACTAACCACCTCATTAACAGTCTCAATTAAGCAATTAATATTTTAATTATATGTTACACATGAGAATATAATTCTTGGTTTATTCTTCTTGATGAAGGAAATCTTGATTGGAGAAAAGAGTGTCTTGAATATCCATTAAATAATTTTTGAATTTAAAAAATATCTCTATCAAATCTTGATTCTGGGTGGAAAACACCTCATATTGTGTTATATCCTTTTATTAAAATTGTGTTTAATTGTTTGTTCTAATATGACTGAATTGATTTTTATGGGAATAGATTGGACATTTTGAAAGTAGACTAGTGAAATAAGCCTAAATTTTTTTTCTTGCAAAGTGAGTTCTCCGTTTTAGAATTGTAGTTAAGAATCTACAGAACTGTGGTCAGTTCAAATTGGATTATTTGTCAGATCATGAACTTATTTCAACTACTAATTCCTTGATAATCAAGTGATGGAAATTCTCTTAAATATCTTGCAGGGGTGCCTGAGACTCGTTGTCTTTCTTCTAAAATTCCAGCGGATGCCATTGTCCTTGGATCTTCAACTGATTGAACGAGCAGAGAATTGATTACAAAAATGGGCTTTTGACAACATCATTGAAAAGGGATGTAGCGAGGGATAAGGTTTGACAGAGAAAAGTCGGTTGTTCGGATGGACAGACATCCGAGGAAGGAAGTATACCTCTCGTCCTCCTTCTTTCGTGACTTCAATTTACACTATCAGATTTGGAGCGATGGCAACACAATCAACTACCATGGAGACGTCTATATCCATTGCTTGCTCGCTCGCTCTCTTTATGTTATCCTTTATGAATTCAGGGGCTCGGAAATGGGAAAGGAAGGTGAGGGGGGAAACAAAAGATGAGGAATTGGAGAATCGAAATGAAAAAAATAGAGGGACTAAAAGCAAAGTTTTGTTTGTGCAAGAAATCATTATATATTCAGAAATCTTATCGCGAAAGGCAAGAAAGAAGGGCATTCTTCGAAAAATCTAGTATCAGTACCTGCAAAGATGATATCGTTGTTTTCTGCAACAAATCCCTTGTTGACATGGTCACCATCATCAACCCCAGCAAGAACCAGTTGCTCTCAGACACATCGGTGGTTTTGTACCTCCTCTAGAACTACAAATGCCTTGTCGTTTCATATTCCTTTCTCATTAACTTGTTCCCGCCTTACACAAAAACCAAATGCCCATGCTACTACTACTCTTCAGGTCAAGGGTTCTTCTTCTGACTCTAAAAAAGAAGAGCAAGAAGAAGATTATAAGGTATTGACAGCAGTGAAAAGTCAGTACAATGACATTCTAATCGTTGACACTCCTAAAACCAGGATGCTGCTCCTCGACTCCACCCGTAATTTCCTCCTCGCCCACCTTTCTTTTTATGGGTGTTTTTCTTGTTCTTTAACGCACGATGATGATCATTGATTATACAGATAATGTTCATAGCCTTCTTTATAAGGATGGTCAGAAATGGACTCGTTCATATTGGGTATGTATGTTATGTCATGTTTCCTTACTTTTTTTTGTTTGTTTAATAAAGCAGCAATTCATGTCTTTGTTTGTCCGTTTTGATTGAGAACAGTGAAAAGTAAAGTATAAATCAGTTTTAATTTTCACCTAATTAACCAGCTCCCTTCGATATGCAGGATGAATTTGCTAGTTTGCCAGCTATAATTCCACAAGGGCCCGTCGCAATATTTGGCCTGGTAGTTAATCTCATCCCCCTTTAGCTTGTTTATCTTCTTGAACCAATGATTATATATATCAAATCAATGAGTTCGCATGTACAGTGAGAACTTTTCTAATTGTCCAGGGTGGTGGTACAGCTGCGCATCTGATGCTTGATGTTTGGCCTTCATTGCAGCTTGAAGGTTGGGAAATAGATGAAATTGTAAGCACAATGACGGTGTCATTTAAATTCGAGCGCCATGTTTTCTTTTCCATCCCAATTTGCCTTTTTTACCTTTTTAAACATAGCCCCTTAAAACATTTTTCTTTTACTTCTGTTAGACTAATGGTCACTTTGTTCTGAGTTTTTTGCTGCGCCAAATATAGTTAGAGAATACAGGAAGTTGCTTATGATGCAGCATTGAGATTTAGGGCTAGGTCAAAGTCAGTGGTTTCCCTAGTTGCTTGTATTGACACCGACACGGATTTTCTCAATGAAAAACCTATATTCTCTTCTTAGTTCTCACATGACATTCAGGAGGAAAAGAAAATCAAAGTAAATTTATGGACTAATCTGAAGTGCTTTAATTAATTACTCGCACGAAAAACATTTCTAACAATACTTGGTTATTGTCAAATTATGGACTACGGAAATTTTCTATTTTTGAAATTTTGGTGGATTTCTGTTGTCAATAGAAAAAAATTTCAGCCAACCTTTTCAAACTGCCATGGCTTGTTTTCCTGCAGATTATTTTCTGAGCAATAGATGAGGTTAATTGGGAATTTTTTTATTGTTTGTGCAATGATATTTGCAGTAGCAAAACTCTTTGGTCCTTTTCCATTTAATATTGATTTCCTCCTTACTGAAATGGATCTTTTTGCATTAGTTGATCAATAAAGCAAGAGATTATTTCGGGCTGTCAGATCTTGAGAAGCAGACTCAAGCTGGTGGCATACTTCATGTTGTTGTTGGTGATGCCCTATGTTCCTTGGAAGATGATAGTAGAAAATATGCTGGTGAGGAGGATAACGACCTGTCTATTTTGACTTAGAGCACACATGCAGGATTTGCTCATTTTCTGATTTTACTGTATGGATGTTTGGTCATTAGTATGATTAAGCATTCTTTCTTGCAAGCAAGTCCCCATGGGGTAATTGTGCGGTAGGTTTTGGGAAGTGGAGGCAGGCATTGAGGCATGATTGCTATAGTAAGCTTGAAGAAAACACCCTGTTATGATATATTTAGCAGAGAAACACAAGTCCTGCTTCACTGTTCATACCCGAGTAACATTCCTTTAAAGCTTGATATGTAGCATTTCTTTTTATCAGATCCACATGTATCTTAGTTAATCTTTGCCATAAATTCACTTTGGTTCTGCAAATTTGTACTGTTTGCTTTGTTCAAGTTTATGGTTTCTTCCTCTTTTCACCAATATATGGCATCAATATTTTTTCAGGCATTGTCATTGACCTGTTCTATGGGGGAAAGGTTTTGCCACAGTTACAAGACGTATGTTCCAAACTTTTTGTTTCTTATACTATTAGTGGCTAGTTTTGCAGTTGGTACCTGATTCTGTAAGTTTATTTGCCTGTCAAATTATCACTCTTAATGAAGCTGTTGTGTCATATAAGCACAACAATTTATGATCATTTAATGTGAAGCACTCTAGTCTCTAAAGCCTTAAATTTGGTTGGTCGTAAGAAGCTATAAAAACAATTGTAAGCAGGATTTTTTATATACACATAAAAGAAGGAAGTTAGAATAAATTATCCCCCCATATCTTGAAGAACACATGCATGTTTATGGTATGAGTTTATGGCACTGCAAGAGAAAAGAGGAAGCCCATAGAGCGATTTTTTAATAGGATTTGTACAGACGACATCAACTAGTTAATGTCTAAGTTTTTTCAGAATCAGTCATAGGCTTGACCAAATGTTAGTTGCTTGCTTTAAGCAAGAATCAAAAGATCAATGAATTTTTCTCCAATTGCATGTTTAACTTCTTAAGGACAAGTACCACAGGAGTGTTGAAGTATGAACACAATGGTGTGAAACCTGCACAATGGTGTGAAACTTATCTCCCCACCATTGTTGAAATGATAAAGCTGGTATTTCTTGGTGGCCAACTATTGACTTAGGAAGAAGGTTGTCTCCCCACACTTGCTATAAATAGAGAGGCTTCTTAGAGCTTAAGTAGAGAGGAAAAACACAAGTGAATGTGTTGTGTTGAGAGAGCTAGAGAGAGTTGAGTTGAGTTGAGTTTTTACTCCTCCTTGTATTTGTATTATTGTTTGCTTAATACAAACCAGTAGCTCCGTGGAGTAGGCAAGTTGCCGAACCACGTAAATATTGTGTGTTACACTGCTGCCATCCTAACAAGGAGTCCTTTGTAATCACTCCAGAAAAGGAATCATGCCCAAGGATTTTAAAAAATAATTTTAGTTGAGAACCATTTAGGGGACTGCTAGATAACATAAAGGGCAGTGGCCTGAACTTTTTGCTCCGGTGGATTGTAGATGTATGTTTGACTGAATGTTGGAAGCGTTGGCCAAGAGTTAGAAGGGAGCACCAGTATTCTGTTGGTTGGTTTGCGTTTTGTTTGTCCATCTCTTATCGATCTAGAAATTTGAAGGTCAAATTTTCACAAGTTTCCATATCTGAAGAGGATGCTAACCTCAGCTTTGAAGTGTTTCTGCCATTATGTGAAAGAACTTCCAAAAGCATAATTCCAGGGCTTCATGGTCTGATGGTTACAAATATTGACATTTTCACAAGCAAAGATCTCTAGTCTATGAATATGCATTTACATGTTATCACTGAGTGCAAGTTAGAGAGTGTGGCCCTCCTTAAGTTAGGGTATGGTACTATGGATTCTATAATTCATATGTGAGTTGTCTTTAAAAACATAAATCTATATATCCCTTGATCTTGCCAGTATTTTTTTTCTCCTTCGTTAGTGTTTATGTATAACAGTTTTACATATCTAAACTCAGTCACTGTGTTTGACAGGTAGCAACTTGGTTGGAATTGAAGGGTAGATTGATACCCAATGGTCGCCTTATGGTGAACTGCGGAGGCATTGAAGAATCAGATGCTTTAAATGAAAGAATCAGTACTAAATCAGTTGATAATGCTTGGGTTGAAAATCCAACCATCAAGGTTTTGTGTGAAGCATTTCCTGGACAAGTATGGCATTTACTTTACTAACATTTGATACAATTGCATTTTTTCTGATTCATCATATTTTAATTGGCGACAGCCAGGAATCCTTCATTTTGTTTTGCATTTTGTTTCGGTAGTGGTCATGGGAGTTAGGGTTGCTTTCCTACATTGAAATGATGGGGAGTATAAATGGTTGAGACTTCAGAAACAAAACCAGTAGTTAGTGTAGTTACATATATCTCAAGGTTGTGTAAATAATTTGTCCTTCAGTAAAATTAAACCCTCCTACACATGCCTGATTTTTTAAAATGGTTGAAAACAGTCAACGTATTGAAACCTGTTTGAACTATTTTTTGGTTTTCCAGATTCAAGCTACTACCAGTGCAGAGCTGTATTTTTCTATGCCTTGAACATTAAAAAAAAGTACTCATCTGCTCTCTAAAGTCCAAACATTGGAAAAACCAAGCTGTTTGAATTATCTGTGATGTCATTGTTTTGCCTTTGAAACAGTTAAAAAGCATTATTTAATTTAGACTTGAAAATTGGACTAGCAAGAAACTGCTTTCAAGCTGAATCTCCCACATAAATTGCTGAAGGATACGTCATTAAAATTCCTTGTTCAGTAATTAAACAAGATGTGGAATCAATTATTAGGTGTGCTTAAATGCTTGCCTAGCAGCCCCAAAGTTTCTATATGAACTGGCATTTGCCAAGTTAGTGTTCTTAAAAACAATATTAAGCTTACAGTTTGTTTGAAATTTGATTGCTCAGGTAAGCTGGAAGAGAATGCCAGAGGGTGAAGGTGCAAATTATCTTGCATTGACGGGACTCCTGCCTGATTTGACCTCATGGTCTGCTATGGTCCCACATCATTTGAGTGCAACTGTTAGCAAATGGAGGCCTTGCAGCCCTCTTATATGATGGAGATTTTCTTCTTAGCAGCGTTATATTGCAGCCAAACCAGTTTGTTGAGAAACTATACAGTCAAATTTGAATACCTCTCAACCAGCCATTCGAATGAAAGATCTTAAGCTAACCACGAGTGTACCAAATAGAATTCTATGATATTTTAACACATTTTTTTAATTTTTTCCCTCCTATTTTGTAATTCTCTTCAATCAACTATTCTCTTACAGTCAGGAGATGTAGGGTCATGGTGTTTCATATTGTGAAGCATCTCTGGATGGTTTCTTATGGAGATATTGTGCCCATTATCTTTTATATCAAACACTAGTTGCCAATAGATTTCTGAAATGGTTGTTCATTATTGCCATTCCAGCTTCAGTGATGTTACGAAGCTCTTTCCCTTTCCAGCTTCATGTTTTCTTTGAATTAGAAATCCTTCTTATCCACAGGGAAGAAAAGTTCTTAGCAATCCATGGATATTTAACACAAGGGCATTTCTTATTTTATGATTTCTTTTTGCAGAACAATTCTTCAGCATATGAGTTGGATTTGTCTTTAAATATTCTTCTTTGTATATGTATTTCCCTGCTCTATCGTACTTAAGGTTTGTGATTATTTTTTTTTTTTTTATCTTATTGTTCGCCTCTGCTGATTGCAATAGCCTATATAACTGAAATATTATAGTATTTGTGTGTTCATAATTCTCAAGAGAACATTACCATTGTAGTCCAGTTTGGTTTCAGGCCGATTATACACGATCAAATCATTGCCGGACTCATCCATACGTGGAAAGAGAGTAGGGACGGTGTTCCTTTTACTCCATTTTCCATAAAGAACGCAACAAAGCCGGAATGCTTCAACGAAAATAGTGTGTTTTCAGCAGTAATCCAGGCAAACTATAGAGATTTTCATTGCAGTACAACACCATCTTAACCAAAAGGGTAAGATACGACTGTAAATTACAACACGCTGTCCTGTATAAAAGACCAGGATCAAGCTCTATTCAATCTGCCATTCCTCTCAAAGGTAACTCCTACCAAATACTCAAATTACTGTACAAAGCAAATCCTGAGATACTACTGGAGCATCATGAGACCAAGTATCACTTTAGGGGAAAAAAAAGATCCTATAATAGAGGGCAGGACCAGAGTTTAAGCATGCACGCCATTGCAATTGCTGTATATACCATCTGCCGGTATTTTTGCAAACTTGGTTGCATTTCCATTTTGGTAGAGGCTTACTTTTTTGGCCATTCCATTGGGAATCTTGTGAGCATGTAACAGAGAATCTAGCTGGCCACATGCTGCTGCTATCAGGCCTTCAGTTCGAAAGGTTGATTATCAAATGTCAGTGTCAAGACATTATAAATATGGAGCATCCTATCTAGTAACTAGTTACTTGTACGAAAAGAAAAGAAAAGTAGTTTTTGGCTCAAGATGAGAGAGAGAAATTTGGTCTTGCGATATGGAGAAGAGTGAGAGATGTACCTAAGAATAGTGCAGAAGGTTTCCCTGGTCTTGACTTGAATTCAGGGTGGAATTGAGTACCAATGTAGTAAGGATGATTAGGCAGCTCAACTATCTGTGACATCAATGAGCCAAATTCAACTTTGAATAACTGCAGAGAACTATTGAGCAATTTGAAAAATGGAAAGCAGAAGTTTGCAAGTTCAAAACCCGTACCTCCATGCGCTGGCCAGTTTCATCCTTGCCTGTGAATGAGAGCCCGGCATCTTCCAGGGTTGATACCATATCAGGATTCACCTGCACGAACAAGACTTTTTGTCATTACTCGAGTAACTATGTACTTACATAGAAAAGATAAGCATCTTGAGTTCTTGACGCCCCATACCTCGTATCTATGACGATGTCTCTCATCAACAAAACCTCTATTACCATACCTGACAGAATCAAGAATTCAGGGTTTAGCCAATCTCAGATATTCACAGTTAAACAGTATTGATCTACTTTATGATAGCTATGTTGTAAGCATAAGTTTCTTCTCGCAAAATTCAACAGACTTCTACATCATCAAAATTTATCATTTACATGGATATAGGAACCACCGTATCAATCTGTGTTTTCAATCCACTCAATTACTTACAATTTTGCTGATTTGCAGTCCATGACTTGGAAATATGTCCTCCTTGACCCAAGACGCATGGTGCCTCCAAAGTGGGTTTTTGAGCCCTGTTAATGAGGGAAAATGTCAGACGAAACTGGAAAACGTAGATGACCAGTTAGCTATGTAGTTCAGAATTAAGGGGACAATATAAAACCTCAGGCATGAATATAACGCAGGGACTCTTGGTGTCAGGATCAAATTCCGTGCTGTTAGCATCTTGCAGGCCAAGTATAGATCGTGCAAACTCAATGACTGCAATTTGCATCCCCAGACAGATTCCAAGGAATGGGATTCTGTTCTCTCGCGCATACTTGGCTGCGAGAATTTTCCCTTCCACCCCTCTGTCACCAAACCCGCCTGGGACAAGAACACCATCCGCACCCTGCAGACACAGGCTAGTCAGACGGCTACGAAAGAAAGTTAACAGAACTTTGAGGGCTAGTTTTAATATTGAAAATTAGCCTCAAGCATCTGACCATTAGCAATACAAACCTGTAACAACTTCCATGCAGCCTTGTATGCATCAGGATTCTGCAAGAGGAGCATTCAAGTCAAGAAGTGACACAAGGTATAAAGACTAGTCTATACGATTTCAGTGCTCCGAATTACTAACCTCTTTTGCAGTTTCATCCTCAATATCGCTAGCTGGAACCCAATCCACAACAAGTTTCTTTCGGAGAGAAACAGAAGCGTGCAAAAGAGCCTGCCAGCGGTAAAATAACATTTGTCATCAGGAAAACACCATAGTATTATCTTTATTATGGATATAAACGCATTGTTACACTTGCAAAACATTTCAAGTGGCACAAATCAACAATTACAGGTTTTGATGATTGTGAAATTATGAATGATGAAAAGTATCATGACAGATAAGAGCTAACATTGTTGCAGAATATGTCTCACATTTCTAGGACTCCCTTTGACGCATTTCAACTGAAGTTTACGTACATGAAGAGAGAAATATTGCAAAGCTAATTCACCAAATAACAGCACAAGGAGGACAGCAGAAATCCAGAGACATGCAATGCTTCAATAACAAATTCAGTGTTTTACGAAAGGTAGTTGAGTGGTTAGATACGGGCTGTTTGGTTCAAAGTCTGACATCTGTTATTGAAAGTGAGGCAGAGCAGCAGCAACCTCAGGGATAAACACAGAAGACCTCATCGCATGACTACGAGAAACTTCCCACAGAAACGACAATTCTAAGCTTTAAAAACGCAATGTTAGATATAAGCGAACCTTTAGCAAAGAAAGGTAGGAATCTGAAAGCCCTGTATACTTCCCAACAATGGCAATTCGAACCTGCAATTCAAAGCTTAATACATAAAGCTCTCGTAGAAAATGACAGAAATTGCTAGATATGTGAACTCAAATTTGCTAAAACCCACTGGTTCAAGTAACATGTCGCAGGATTCGGCCCTAGAAGTCCATTCCTTTAAATTAGGCTCCCTCGCAACACTGAAAATTACAAGACAATAATTTAAGGATGTCAGCAAATGGAAGATATCATGCAATGCATTATTGAAGGGGGAAACAATGGTAAGTGGGATCACTTGACAAACCCAAGAAGGTTCAGCGCTCCCAAAATTGCTCCGTGCGCCTTCTGGTCCTAATTGAGAAGAAACACGCCATGGTTTAAAAATTAGAAGCTAAGCAATGGAATGAGAGTCAAAAGGGATACAAGTTTACTCACTCTTAAAAGCGAGGGAAGGTGCCAGATGTTAGGAACATCATAGAGAGTGATGATATTTTCTGCCTGCAAAACTCGGGTTCTCAATAATCTTTCAAATTAGACAAGTAAATATTCTAGTAACACGCATGAAAAGGTTTATCCTTGTAATTAACTTACTGGGACGTGGCAAAATTGAGAGAGTTTCTGCTTTACGTTCTCTTCAAGTGCCTGTAAAACAGACTCAAGTCCATAATCTGAAGTTCGCAGAACTCACAATCATTACAAGCTCGAATGTGCTCGTGTGTGAAAGAGCGAGAGAATTACCAATGTGCTGCGACAAGCTAAGATATTAGGTGTCAAACCTAAGCTTCTCAGCCCCCGAACACTGTGCTGAGTTGGTTTTGATTTCTGCGAAGAGTAAATACACAGGCTTTTATAATTTGTTCATGCGGGCTAAGAAGATCCACAGACAATCATCTTATTTCCTATCAGTATATACAGAGTCTGTGTTTGAAGCAGCTCACCTGTTCACCAACAGCACTTAAAACAGGCACAAGGCTGACGTGAATCAAACAGAAGTTGCCAGCGCCTGTGAAACGAGCAACAATTAGAAGAAGTCGACTGGTTAGAATATGTGAAGGCAAGAAGAGTCTTAAACTGCATCATGTAAAGTTTCGTAGGTAGTGGTCTTACCCACTCGGTATGAAAACTGCCCTAGAGCCTCGGTAAATGGCATGGACTCAATATCTCCTGCACGCAGGAAATTTTCCAGTGACACAGAAAGAATGGAGAGCATAGCTCATGACCCATTTCTCAAGAAAGTTATTGTGAATTTACCTATAGTTCCGCCCAATTCAATGACACAAACATCAGCTGGACCAGGCTGTCCGTCAACTGGTATCATTGCCACGCGTTCAATCCACTCTTGAATGGCATCTGTGATGTGAGGGACAACCTGCAGTTTGCAAAAATACATAAAGAAGATGAACTATGCATGGAAAGTTTTTGATAAGCTACAAGACAATGTAACAGATAAACTCAGCTAGAGAAGAACCTGCACAGTTTTTCCCAGATAATCTCCCCTTCTTTCTTTGTCAATAACAGCCTGCAATTCAACAGGAAAAAACGGGAACTCTAGCTTCAGTGACAAGGTGTCAGCTACTTCTAATGATCTTTGTTTTTTTCCAGCTAAAAAAGTGTAATATACATCGAAACGTGAAGTTTAAACCACTTGCCTGGTAAATCTTTCCGGTAGTGATATTATTATCGCGTGTCAATTTGATATCTAGAAACCTCTCATAGTTTCCAAGGTCAAGGTCCACCTTTACAACAAGATAAGCAAGTCATTTCTTTCAGTCTAGATCAATTTCCTATCTTTGATAAAAGTAGACATTCTGATTTCATCTTTTCTGTTTTCCTTGAAATATCAAACACTCCAGCTATTATCCTTTTTACTTTCACTCATGAAGAGTAAGGAATGTATTAGTCCACAGGTTTAATGGATATGACCTAGCATGATCATATTTCGTAACCAGAAATAGAAGAGAGGGTTCTGAGAATCATCCAAGAGTAATTTTAAACAGATTCCATAAATTTTACTGCTATGGACTCCAGTTCCGAAGGCATATGGGGGGAATCTTTTGAATCGCAGGAAATTCCTCTCAATGATATGGAGTCTAAGAAATTTATCTGCACGCATAAGCTGCTATTTTGCTTTCTCAAAGACCCCTTTAAGAAAATCTTCTTGGGAACATAGAAAAATATGGGAAGGAAACTTATCTACCTCGCCACCATCATCTAAGACATACACTTCTCCATGCTCAAAGGGTGACATTGTCCCGGCATCAGTGTTTAAGTATGGATCTGAAATGACAAGGAAAAAATTCAAGAAATTGTTAGCATGAACAACAATCTGAAGTATCCTAAATAAGTAGAGAACGAAGCGAAAGCTTCTTATCCTAATTGAGACATCGAACATCCTAAATTGTTAATGAATAACGGAAAAGAAATCAAAAGATCATAAAAAGATCATAAAATAGTGCACAGCAACAAAACTTAAGAACACGAAAACTGCCAACGGAGTTTTAACCAAACTCGACATAGGCCCATTTCCAGAGATCAAAGAATTGAAAATGAAACGACAACTTGTCCTTTTACCAAATATTTAACTTTATACCCTCAAAAAAAGTAGAAGCTCTGATTGCAAGTCCAGAGGAGGAGATACTTGTTAATGATTTATTTTCAGAAGTCAATAGGTAAAAAGGAAGAGGGGGGCAAAAAGAGAGCAGGATTTCTATGCAGTGAACATGAGATTTGGTTGGAGAGGAGAAGCACACGAGGGTGTAGCTGTATTTTCTCTCCATGAATAACAGTAAACTTGAAAAGAAAATGAAATAGAAAGGAACGAAGGTGCAGAAGAACAGAGCAGACCAATCTTGATAGAAGTGACACGAAGCCCACAGGCCTTGAGAAGAACACCAATACTACTTGCTGTCACCCCCTTCCCAAGTCCACTAACTACTCCTCCAGTAACCAGCACGTACTTCATCTTCTTCATTCCTCCTCCCTTGTTCATCTTCAACACTACCCTGTAAAGTTTTCAGTTTTCACAAAAACGAGATCAGCATAAGAAGCAGAACAAGGTAGCCAACAAACAATAAATAAAGATAAGAAGCACTGTTACAGAAAGGAATATTAGAAGAAAGGAAAAAGACCTTTGTTAAAGTTTCTGTGAACTTCGACCACCTAAAGAGAGAAGAAGAGAGTGTCTGAACAGTTAAGAGTTCAGGGCCTTGTACAGTCCTGAGCAGGAGGGTATCCTTTCACTGAAGAAGGAGGGCAAAAAGTAGAAGAAAAAGTAGGGATTGATGAAGATAGAATGGAATGAAAATGGTTTAGCGTTGGCGGCTTTTATATGCATTTGGCAGGTGGTCACCCCCCTCGCCTTCTCTCCAACTTCAATCCTGACTTAATTTTCTCCTTTCTTTTTAACTGAGAGTACATTTTTTTTTCTTTTTCTTTTGTATAGCAATACAAGAAAGGAAAAGGTTGTCTTGTTTGGAAGGAGTCTTAAGATATTCAAATTTCGTGCATAAATACCGTAAAGAAAAAACAAAAACTGCTGCATAATTCTTCATATATTCAAGATTTTAATAATCTTCGGATCCCATGCATTTTCTCGATAATGTAAAGACAGTTGATGCACATGCACCAGATTTTTAATGTCTAGGTTGTTTTATACGTAGAGACGCTCATCTGATGCCACTCATTAACACCAATACATGTTTTTTTTTTGGGATTCAAGATTCAAGAGCGAGAAACTCCGAACCCTCGATACATTACAGATGATCGTTTGATAACCTGAGAAAAACGTGTGTTAAGAACGTGGATCAAGCAGGCGTGATCCTCGTTAATTTGATGTTGTGGGGGCAGTGGACTGGATTAGATTTCAAAGGGGAAAACGAAAACAAGTTTGAGAGATGGACGCCAGCACCCGGTTTGATATGGCTTCCGATCAACTCATAACCAGTGCACTGCTTCACTCTTCTTCTTTTTTAATTTTTTTTTCATAAATATGTACATTAATATTCAAGGCAGACATTGATGGAGTCTATCCAACTACTTACTACTAATTATCCGTCCTCGCCATGTTGCCATCATGCCCTTTTTGGTCCACCACTTGACCAAGGATCAAGCATTGGCACCACCAACCCTTCGAGTTATTGCTGTGACCACAACGAGGCTGCCTTTTTATTCTTGTTTAACCATTCATACTCCTTTTATTCCTGTAGAAAACCTTTATGAATTAGCAAAAAAAATAAAGGGGGGGAGTCAATTGTAGATTAAGAAAAAAAATAGAAAAAGGAGGGGATTCAAATTGCTGTATGTTTCGGAAAGTTTTTTTTTTTTGGTTGCCAGCCGGGTTGCCCAGACTAATCTGGTGGTCGCCCCGGGTCGCATGCCTGGCAGTGGCAGGTGAGGCTACCAATGGGTGTTGCTGCGTACACAGGGACTCGAAACCGAGACCTCGCTTAAGCGGAACAAGCTGCTTGCCACTTGAACCAACCCCCGTTGGTTATGTTTCAGAAAGTTGAGTAGTTACTAATAGCCGATAGCCGGTTTGATATTGCGTTTTAAAGGTGTTTTTGAAAAAAATTAAAATTTTTATTTTTATTTTTTATTTTAAATTAATTTTTTTATATATTTTTAGATATTTTGATGTGCTGATATCAAAAATAATTTTTAAAAATAAAAAAAAATATCATTTTAATACTTTTCTGAACGAAAAAAACTTTAAAAAATCACCTTGACCACACTCACAAACATATTATAAATGTGATGGAATATGATATGTATAATAATAATAATAATAATAATAATAATAATAATAATAATAATAGGAGTAAATTGGCAACCGATTATAGAATATGAATAGATCATATCTCAAATCTATGTTATATTCTAATAATCATGTATCGTTTCACAAAATTGGAAGTCTCGTTTTGGAAAAACTAAATTTAGAAAAATGAAAAATAAGTCTCTGGGCAATATTATAAAACGAGAGAGTCTCTGTGCAGGTTTGGAAGCAAAGGATATTCCAAGAAAACAAGACCCATTGACATAAAGGCTTTGTTCTTGATCGGTGCCCTTTCCGAAAGTCCAGAAAAGCGAATTTTAAAAACAAAACAAACGTGGTCAAACATTCACTCATAAGGATAAAAAGATAAAAGCACCATATATATATATATATATATATATATATAGAACTTGATGGTTAGTTGAGTTTCAACAAATTTTATTGTAAGTTGTTTTTTAGAATTTGATGGCTTGTTTTATTTATTTTTCATGAAACACATAATATCCAATTACATAAGAGATGAAAAAAAAATCCTTTTGCCAATCCAAAACTCAATCTTGTTTTATGATTGGAGGTTGTGGGATATACAAATTGAATGTATTGTATTGACTATTGGTTCCTTGTAATTAGGATCGAGCCATTAATCTCCGATCATTCAGGACACTATACAAGAACAAGTTCAAACTGAGACGACACAGAGTACTGGGACGACCCAACATAATGTTAAAATGACCTAATTAAGGTACAGGGTGGTTGACTTGAAAGATAAAATGAATGTCTTCAAACAATTATTGATAACCCTCACTATTACATGTAATCAACCTCATCACCCTCTAGGTATAATAGAGACTTGTCTCCTTGTCTAGCTACTATATTATAGATAAACTGTTTTCAATTTATAATAATATGTTTTTTATTCATTCTTTTAATTTATTTTTTGTATTTTATTAAAAAATATATTAAATACAATAGTAACAGGATTACCAACAGGATTTTAAACAATGATGGAATGATCAATTAGAGAGTTAGAAAAAAACTACAAGATTTATCGTTGTTAGATGTAATTATATGACAATTTTATTTCTATGTAATATGCATGTGATCATTGATGGACTTATCAATGATTTATTATATCAGTAGGATGTCATAGTCATCGATGGATTTATTGATGGAATTAATGTTGGTTAGTTTTTTTTATTTGGTGCGCTATCTCTTTTTATAAATTCTTTGTTGATTATTTGCCAACAAAGTTTAGTGACATGGTATAAATCACTAAGTAAATTCTTCTATGAATCTTCAAAGAGAATACAATGTTATTGCACAGCCATAAAATGTCATAAAACTATTATATTTCTGATCTTTAATATATAAAACTCATGTTTACTAGCCCTAAAAACTCAAAAGGCTCCATTTCAGCATGAAATAAGATTTCAGAGCTGAAGAAAAAAACAGTAAGCTTGGTTTTTCAAGCTGATTTATCTAGTGTCTTCTCAGAGAATCATAGAACTATTATATTTCTTGTTCTTCTATCTTATGTTAAAAAAAAATGAAAATAAAAACAAAAGAAATAGCCTCATATGGCCCATAGAAGCTAATTATTCAATATAAATAGAGTTGAAGGGGTATAATCATATAATTAAATATAAGCAACTGTAGCCTTTGTGAACTACCAACCGTTCAAGGGGGCCCTGTTGCTCTCGACATGGAAGATCTTGCTGGTCAAAATTCTACTGTTTGGATCATGGGAAAATATTCAATGAATGTATCGTAACCTTTTTTCTTCATCATGCTCATAGTCCAGTCTTCTTTTGTTTATTGCAACTAGGCCACTACGCTACCATTTTTCTTCCGAGCCAGTTTGTCGGTTGATAGATAGTTTGAGAGAGAGAGATACGGGAGAGGGGGGACTTTTTTCTTCCTCTTTTGGAGAATGCCTTTAAATTTCCACTTGATCCTTGACACCCACTATGTCATGGCTTGCATCAATTTTATTTATATATAAGAAAGTATTTGAGTATTGTTAAAATATTTTCAGTAAAATAATTTCAATTGTGTTGAGGTTAACCTGATACGATTAAATGAATCTAAAAATAACCTATAAAAATATAATCTGATTTATAAAAATTTTAAATAATATTAAAATTAAAATATGCTAGATCAATTCAAGCTAATCCAGGTTAGTGTTTTGTGAGGTGTTGCACAATAAAAGCATCATTTATTATAGTTTATACTATAATATTGAAGGATAAAATTGGAAAAAAAAATCAACTAAAAAAACAAAAAAAAAAACCCTCGAATCAACCTCACAAAGTCATGACATGGATTACAAGATCAAGCTAACCACATATAACCCACAATAAATTATAAAATCTAATTTTTCATAAGCTAAATATTGAGGTAAGGAATTAGGAAAAGAAATAAACATACATAAAAAAAAAAACTATTAAAACAAATGGTGCTCTGTGAGGGGGTGTATAGTAAAAGAATGTCCTCAAGAGGAGTGACATGATGACAAAAGACTTGTGATCTGCACAACAGGTCTCAAATTCGAGTTAGTGCATGCACCCTTTATAAGAGTTTGGGACAACCCGAGTTTTACTCGCTCACCTGGGTTTACAAAATACGCTTTTCAGGAATAGAGTTTCCTCGCATAAAAAAAAATATATAATAAAAGAACTACCTCTTATAGTTTATATTACTAGGTTAGTGCTTGCACTACATTACGGATACATATTATTTTTATAGTTTATCTCTCCGCAATAACATTGCATTTATTTTATATAAATACATTTAAGTATTCGAGAGTTCTGACATTTATAAGATTAGATTTTTTGCAGGTATTGGTTATCAATAACGCTGGCTTACTAAACATATTAGCTGGGATGAAGGGATCAAATTACTATTAATTAAAGATTAATTGAATATATAAACCTTGTTGATAAGGTATTTGAATATTTTTTCTGGACATCATCGTATGTGTGTCTTTATATTTAAATATATAAAGGTTGTTTATATGACTTAATCTCGATTGAAACTAGCCACAATTCCAAATTTTCAAACCTGCCGCCGCTGGTGGAAGTTGGAACTTGGAAGTTTGACTTAATGTGCCTTGTGTGCGACAACAAAGCAAGGAGTAAGATCCAACACCATCACACGTGGAGTATAGATACTCGCCTCTCGGATGGAATCATCACTGTCAAAGTACCTGGTATGGCATGCCATCGTAGGTGTGGATTTTCTTGTTGATATTTTTATATATGGTTCGGTGCTACATGTCCACGTCAGCGCGTCAGGTTTACATGTCACCACGTAATCTCCTGCTTCGCAAGTCAACGTCATGTGCAGGCGATCCACCCTTCAATCTGCCCGGGAACACCGACGGGGAAACCACACCATCCACGTTTCACCGTCTACCCCTTTCATTAATTCTGTGGTTCCTTCTCTAGTTTGTAATGAATGAATAACTTTGATTAAAAATCTTATACGTGCATTCAATTAAATAAATATAAATTTTTCATTGGTTTTTTAATAATAGTTATATTATTTAATTACAAAAAAACTCTTGAATGCCATGCCGACTCTATTTAGTGATTTTGCTATACTGTACTTTAAAAAAAGTTAATTTAATTTTTTATTTTTTATTTAATATTCGATATTTTAGATCGAAAATAATTTTAAGAAAATAAAAAATATATTATTTTAATAGATTTTTAAACAAAAAAATCATTTCAAAAATATAATTCGTAGATAATTAATTGTACGTACAGAGTCAGTAGTCAGTTGATGTAAAATCTATGGAATCTCTGATGCAAGATCCGATGGATTTGCGTCATGAACGTTTCATGAAATGGTAGCAGTGGGCGTCATTTATTTCGGTGTAGCTACCAAGGGACTTTATTGTTATTGTTCATGCACTAGCTTTGCCCCCCCTTCTTTTGCAGGGACACCAGCTTTCGTGACCCAGACGAGCCTCGAGGGCATCAAAACCACGCGCGGCATATTATACGTTTTAAGCCTCGTGTAAGTGTTAGATGGACCAGAGTATGAAGTATTAACACTTGTCCATCCACCTACTTTCTTCTGACGAGGTTGTCATATTTGACTTTTTAAAGCATCAATAATGTTATTCATTTTCATACTGATTCACCATTTTTTATCCGTACTTTTGAAGCATGCTCCCTTTTAAATTGTAGATTCTTCAAAAATGGACTCTTATTAGAGATATCATGGTAAATTAAATTATTTAGATATTTTGACTATAAAATCATTTTGGGATAGATAAAAAACCACTACATTTAACAGCATGTTTAAAATCAATTACATATATACTTATATATAAATGTTATTTTTATTAAAAATTCTACTGTTTAATAGTGAGAAATGTGTACACTGTCGATCTACGTCTTCTTTGTTGCTTTTGATCCAGAGCTTTAGATTCTTGTAGTGGAGATATATATAATTAGTGTCCGGTTTTTAAATAGTTTTTTTTTTGTCTCGAACGACTTGACATCTTACAGGATAATGTTGTTGTAATAGAAGGTGGTAGCTTTGTATTAGCATCAAGTAATAACAAAAAAAGTTAACCTTAAAATAAATGGATGAATCTTTAACATTGACAATTAAAGTCTTTCTTCTTCTTCTTCTTCTTCTTTTCTCCAAAACTTAATCAACGAGTACTTTATAAATATTTTTTTTTTAGGTTAGATAACCTTATATTTTTTTAACTATTTGTATATAATTATACAAAACAAAAATAAACACATAAAATTAAATACAAACCAAATTGCAGGATGCTTGTTTCATATTGTAATAATTTTATAAAAATAAATAAAAGTAAAGACCAATTCAAAATCAAGTAACCTTGAATGGTGAAGTTGAAAAAAAAAAAAAACTTAATACAAGCTCCATATTAAATAATAAAATATCAAAAAGAAGACAAATATAAAGAAGGGGGAAAATAAAATAAAAGAAAACAGGGAAGCAAGTGAGTTGAAAACCTATCAAGATATACTTTATTAATTAGAATTTTTTAGCTTTGTCCACCAGTTCGTGATCTAGGTGATGGATTCATTGAGTTTAAAACTTTATTTTTTAAAAAGATATATTTATTTAATCATACGATAACAAAAATAGTTAATCATAAAATAAAACATAGACCAAACATAGATAAAATACAAACTAAATATTAAAATATTTGTTTGAAAATACAATAATCTCGGAAAAACAAATTGTAAATACAAATTAAAAAAGAAAACCACCTCATTCACTTTCTAACAACACCCCTCGTGTTGCACCCTGAGTGCTTTAGATTTGTAAGGTAATCCTTATCCTTACTAAAATCCCAGGCAATAACTCAACTTTCATACTAAAAATACAAGTAATTTCTGGCTGGCCGAAGCATACTTAACAATAATGTGCACCGAAATGTTCTTTATATTTCGCCATCCACACCAAACACAAAATGTTTTTGCCGCGAATAAAAGAAACGAGAACACATGATTCCAAGATCATCTACACATGGGGCTAGGAAGGAGTCAGAGAAAGCTAGTGGAGGGTCCTGAATAAAGAGGTGGTGCCTCCTGGTGCAGGAGGAGATAGTGGCGTGGCCCAACCATTGCGGCAACTTCAAGGGATAGTAACTAGGATGTGGGTATGGGGACCAAGAAGTACCAAAAAATGGGGTCTATTTTAATAAGGATTTGTCGTGTATCCTCTCCTTTTAAGCAGTTCCCATGACTCGAGGTTAGGGTTAGGTAACGGAGGGAAAGGACAATACAGAGAATAGGACGACGACACGGTTAGTGTCGGTTTTTGACAGTTTTGCCACGTTAGGAACACGTGCTTTTTCTTCTTTGGTGGTTAAACGTGGACCCCAGTTGCCGTTGCTCGACGGTTGACCGTTCTAATTTTCTGAACGACTTCTTCAGGCCCCACGTATCCCGATTCTTGCCGACAAATCTGCGCTCTTGATGATCTTAAGAAATCGCGGAATCTTAAATTGCTCGAACGTGAACGGGAAAAAACAACAAGAAAGAAATTTAAATGTCTTTGGCGCTTGATGTAATAATGGTGGTTGGAATTATATATAACTCCTCCTCTGTGCACTTTTTTGATATCATAGCTGTGCTCCAAAATAAATAGCAATAATGACTGTTTTTATCATTTATTTTCTAGTATTTATAAAATAATTTTAATTTGATAAAATTTAATTATTCTAGAAATCCCATTGGCTTTGATTTGTTTTTTATATACATAAACATGAAGTTAGAAATTAGAAAAATAAACTTATTATAAAAATGATGTTCATAAATTGGAAAGAAAAAAAAAAACTAACGGGAGTACTAGAACATGATAAATCATGACATGATGAAAAGAGAACATCAATTTCCATCTATTAAATTAATTTACAGCATTTGTTTCTGCATATGGTAATCTTGAACACTAGAATTTTCAGAAGGCTGAAATGGATCCACATTTCTTTACTGAGAATTAAGAAAATATTAAGAGATGCATGCTTTATTAATCTCAATTTCTTAGAAGCATGATTAAGTGGGTAAAGATTGCGTGAATAGATCATAGATACGCTGAAAATAATTACCACCCTTTTAGGAGTATCTCACTGCCACGTCGCATGGGATCATCGAAAGAAAATAATAAGAAACAAGACAGCCGGTTTCGTGCACCCATTGGTTCGGTGCCGACACCACCCTCGATTGGCTGATCTTCTACTAACTTTATTTTTTTCCATCTGTACTCTCCACAGGAAGAAAGGAGCTGAGAAAGCCAAAAGAAAATAAACAATTACCTTCTGAAATATTGTGATCGATGATAGCCGGAAAACTTCTTCTGGGTGCTTCGGGTCCGTCGTGTGATCCGGATACACGAACATGAACACATATGATCAAAATTATACCATAACTAGCATGAAAGTAGAAGAATTATTAGTTGTTTCCATTAGTTCGATCTCTTCCTTGTCTATGTTCTTGTCAACTATAAATATGTCGACCATAAGTCCCCCAACTATAAGGTAGACATCATTTTAAACTGATTATAAATTCAATTTGAATAGTTGATTAAAACTTTTATAATATAGACTTTATCGTAAAACCTTTTACCATGAGAGAATAATCTTGACCAAATTATACTTTATTTTTATTTTTGATTTGATATTTTATTTTTATTTGTACAAATTATGTTTGAGCCTGTTTTTCACAATACTTTTCAAAAAAATATTTATATTATTTGTCCAGATTATAGTTTTGATAAGTTAGTATGGTAGATGTTTTTAAGAAAACAGCAAACACACCCTTGCTGAGCTTTCATACAGTATCAATAAATTATGTTATCCTTTTGATCGTGTACACGTGGCGTCAGAAAGTTAAGTGTTAATCCATAAACAGCTTTTATGACTTAAATACTTTGTCACAAAAAAAAGACGGTCCAGCCCGATGATTTATAAAATCTGAGATGGAAAAAAATACACTTGTCTTAACGTATTTTCTCCACGTTAATTAATAAAAAGAGAGATGGCGTGCTAATCTGTATATCCACTTCCAAATTAAAAAGAATTAAGCTGTTTTGACATCTGTTTGTGATATTTTAAATTTTTAATACATACTTACGATTATTAATTGCGTAGCCACAAATTTGACCCGTTATGGATTTGCTTTCTTTTATAATGTTTTGACTGGTCAATTCATCAAATGACCGACATTGATGACTTCTCGATATCCGTTCCCCGTTTTCATTTTTTCCTTCAATCCGTCAAATGGTTTTTCAGGCGTGTAATTTGGTTTAGGGAATTCGAAAGGAATAGTAGCTGCCTCTCCCTCAATTTAAGGTGTTCGAAGCCCTAAAGTCAAGGCATGCATTTTGGAAATGGGAGAAAGTTCCCTAGCTTCTTCCATCAACTCAAGATATATTCAATTATATTTCTACTTCACTGGTTAATTTGCCTCTTCATGATTATAAATGCAGTCATGAATTGCTTCAAAAGAGAGGAGCAAGAGGCGCACTTCAATTTCCTTTCCACCCTTTTGAATTACAGAAGTAGATTAATGCAGAGGAAAAAAATTAAGGGACTCGGTCTAACACACACACAATAATACTGTATTAATGAACCGTCTCACCTAAAAATTTAAGTTTTAAGTTTTTATGTGATACCTTATAATATGATTTATATTATTTTCTAATACACATCTTTAAATGAAATTATTTGAGCTTAAAACTTGCACAGATTCATATTATTTTGTGTTTAATTATCATTTTTTGATAATAAAATTTGAATTATCAAGTAAAAAGTATTTTGATAATTAATAGGAGAAGACTCGGTTGTTCGAGAAGAGGTGATCATCCGATGGTGATTTGCGTGGTTCCTCGTCAGCAACAGCGCAGCCTGCCTACATGTATCTTTGAACTTAATCCTTGCCGTGCTTGACATGTTTTCCAAGCGTGCTTATTTTTCTAACCACGTCATCCTAACCTAACCACCATCTTACTATTCGGCCAATATTGAAAAGGATTGGCAGCAAATGCAAATGCTGAGAGTGCTGTGGAACAAGGAAGATGAGGATCCTCGCCCTGATTATTCGCAGAAAACTTGCAAGTATTGGGCCTTTTTGGCTGAAAATAACAAGTGCTCGCTGAAAATTGTAGAGGAGATGTTGCTCTAATGATATAATTAAGTTAAATCTACTCTCAATCAGAGAAAATGATAAGGAATTGTTAGAATAGTAAAATGATAAGAGGAGCAAAGAACGTTGCTGGTTGGCCAGTTACAAGAGCGATTGAGCGTGAAATAGAACTTTCCAACAACTGCACCTAATCCCAACCCCCACAGTTGAAGAATTTAGGGCTTATATAGACAAGGGCCGTGTGGGTTTTGATGCTCCTTTCGATCTCATTTATTAGTTTAGCCCTCCCTTACAAACTCTACCTGTAACCTGTGATGATAGGCTGAAAGTGCAAAATAAACATTTCAATCCTAGTACCAATCTCAAAACCTTGATGTGTGATTATTTTTCTTAGAATTTGGATGTTCGGGTCAATTTACGTTCAACTCAATTATTTTCATGGGACTTGAAGTTAAAAAAAAACAGGTAAAACCTCAAGTAGCTCAGACTAACATGAGACTTGAAATGTTAACCTTCGAAAACAAACTCAGAACCAGACCAGTAAGCCACACCCCTCAGGGTTTGCTATGTAAACTACGCGGGCACTTTTTTTATGTTTATTTTTATAATAAAGCAGTTTTATACATTTTACATCCATATACATATTAATATGCCAAAAATACATGGGTTAATTAAACTTGAAGTTTAAATTCGGACGAATCTTCTCTTTTATCATGTGAACAAATAAACATAATCAACAACCTCCCAAGCCAGAACCTGTACTCGTTTCGGCGTGAATGCATCGAAACTAGGTTGTATAACTCTATTGGTCGGGGAGACACCTAGTCGTGGGTTGAAAATGCCTTTCGTCGGACTCTTAGTATTTTCTACGTAGCTAGGGTTAAGGGTCCCGTGAGCGTGAAACTTGTTTATATAGTTTTAACAAGGTTGGGGACGACTGCAGGGACTGGAAACATGATCGGGCGAGGTTTTGTTTGAGCTTGAGGCCCTGATGACGTGTCCCTAGAGAAAGGAATATTTTGTATTCTGTTCGTTGGATATAAGACGTTAGGCCATAGGCGTAGCCTGTCCGAACCTGAGGCCTTGGTTTCCACAGCAGACACACATGGCGGTAAGAGATAACCGGCAGTGCATGTGACTGAAAACAACAAAAGAAAAGGTGACATAGATCACATGAATGGTTTTGTTCTTCTTTTGAGCGTACATAAATTATATGCTTCAATTTTAAATGGAGTAGGTGGGTTTGCCATTTTCTCTTCCTGGAGTCCAAATCCCTAATGTGGGTTTGAACTCTGAAAGACCCGTTAATTTAGTTTGAAATATATATAAAAGAATAAAATAAAAATAATACTGATTTTAAAAGTATTTTTCATTTAGAATTACATTAAAATAATTTATTTTTTCAAAATAATTTTTGATATCACCACATCAAAATAATCTAAATATATATAAATTTAAAACACAATCCCTTAAAATGTATTTTTAGAAAAAAAACTTTTTTAAATTTTTTTTTTTAAAAAAAAAAAACTTGAAAATACACTCTAAAGAGTAACTTGAAAGTTCCCTTTTGCTTTAAAAGAGTCTTGTGCTCTCAAGGGCATGTGAGATGACATGTGTTTGCCTGGCTAAATGTTGTGATGTTAATTTAATTTCTATATCATGAATACCATCCAACATGATGGATACGAATTTTTTTGGATTCTAGATAGAGTATAAATATATTCATAGAATATATATATATATATATATACATACAATATACTATGATATATTTGTCGTTTAATATATATATATATATGTTATTTTATTTGTAATTAATTAATAGATCATTTTGAGTATCTAAAACCCAATACATAATTTATATACATATTTAATATTTTTACCTAATAAATTGCCATACCTGACTAAATGGGTTAGTCCCGACACAACTTGCGTGGCAGTTAATTTTGATGTTGACTGGACAGTAATAATTGTGTCAGGTATTACAAACTTGCGTGGCAGGTATTCCATTTTTTCTTTAACTAAGCGTCTGTTTTATTTTATAAATAAAAATATTTCTATTATTTTCCCATGTGTTTTTTTTTTAAATCTGAGTTTATTTTGTAATAAAATATTTAATATTTAATATTTAAACCTAATTTATTTATTATTTTTTTAAAATCATTCAAAATATTATCCAACTATTTCAATTAGTATTTTATATCAAAAATATTTGACTAGCATAACTTGACGTGTTTTTAAGTGGCAACAGACATTGAACCATTAAAATTGAAAGAATAAGAAACTAGCACACCTTCTTCTTTTTCTTAAATAAAATGAATTTGTTCTCATAAGGTCAATTAATTTGTGAATGTCAAAGAATAAGTCACTAGCACAACTCTTCTTTTAGGTGAAAACTCTTTAGATTTGCCAGGTTAATTAATTTGTTATATTTCATTATAAAAAAATGAGTAGGATTTGAGTGAGGGGTGCGGCTAAAGACTATTCCCTGCTATCATCTTCAATAAAGGAGATGCTATCATGGCTCCTTCCTTTTTCTTGATTTGTAAGATAATTTAAAAAAATATTAAAAGTAGAAAAAATAATAAAATCGAAAAAATCTCCGGTTCCCACTCACTCATTAGTGTATGGGGGTGTACACGTGCATGTAGGCACGTGCGGCTTATGGACAAACAGAGAGGAAAGGGTCAGGCAAGAGAGGTGAAAGGCCGGGGACCCCCCCACGCACGGTAGTTATGGCAGTTAAGTGTCAGCTAACGCCATGATAAAACCACGACCACATGGAAAGGGCCCCTAGCTAATAACATGGGCTACTGTTGACTTTTGATTTTGTTTTTTGTCCTGATTTTGGTTGCATAAGTTTTGATTTAGTTCGATTGGGTCCTCCAATTGGAATTGATTGGATGTCAATGTTTCAGTTCGGTCCTCCTTCTTTTAATTTTCGGATTCGGTTTAAATTATTCAATAAATTGAATTTTCATTTTGGCCCTTATAGTTTTAATTTTTGATTTTCATGCCTTGATAAATTGATATTTGTGTTTTATTTTCCATTATTAACATAATAATAATAATAATAATAATAATAATAATAATAATAATAAGAATAATAATAATAATACTAATAATAATAATAATAATAATAATAATAATAATAATAATAATAATAATAATAATAATAATAATAATAATAATAATAATAATAATAATAATAATCATAATCATAATAATAATAATAATAATAATAATAATAGTAATAATATTTTCTTTTTCTTGCTTACTCTTTTGTTAATGTTTATGAGTGTTTTTTCTTTCGCGATAATTTGATAATTTGAATTGTTTTTGCAATAATAACAATAATCATTTTACTGGGGATAAATAAAAAACGATACAAGTCACGTCTCACGACAAACAAGTCATTCTTATATATTTTAATATTTATTGCATATTACCGCCTAAAAAGTTTAACAAATTGGCTTTGAATTTTAATTTTGTGCTCTTTTGTTCAAGTTTATTTCTTAAACAAAACAAAAATTAGATTTTAATATTTAAGCTAAAAAAAAAGGTAAACAAATTTACCTAGATTATCTACAATTAAAAAATAAATAAATACTACATAAAAATTATTTTTTTTTTAAAAAAAAATTCATGGAAAGGGAAAAAAGCACTTCCCATTTCGATCACACTATATAGTATGTGAGACTAAGTATATATGTTGAATATTTATTTAATAGTCTCGCCTAAAAATATATAGACAGAGAAAATAAATGACCTACAATTTCATGAAAAAAAATAATAATATCGGTATTCTTAAATATATTTAATATAATAATATGATGAATAAATCTTATAAAAAAAAACTTTGTCTTTAAAGTTAAATTTATATTTTAGACTTTTTTTTTCCTTTTCAGGCAATAACAATATTCAATAACATTTTGGTTGAAAAAAACCATTTTTAACAGACTTTATCAATTACAATTACAATTACACTAATTAAATATTAAAATACTAAAATATAACATTTATAAAATCAATCAATTTTCTACATAGATAAAAAATGCCCAGCGAAGCGGGCAAAATCAGCTCGTATTGAACTAAAATAGCTAGGTGCTTCCCTTTGCATTTTGGCGTAGTAAAACTATTCTCTTTTTTTGCTTGGTCTAATTAGACGAAGCTATAGATATAGAAAAATCTTTTACATTTTCTTTGTGAAATGTGATTACATAATTTCCCTTGAAAAAAACATAACTTGGTTCAATGAGATTTTTTAGTATTTGACTTAATTTTAAACTAATTAAAAAAAATGCATTTGCTTAGGGTCTACTATGTCATTTAGATGTGGTTATTTAGTAGTTATTAGGTGTCATCGAGGGTGATATTGTAATTTAGTAAATTATAAAATAAAAATGGATGAAAAGTGATTTTTGCCTTAGGTTAGAGTGTGCAATGTCTTCTAGTGATCAAACCTGGCTTTCAGGGCATCGACAATATATGTTGAATAATTGTAACTAGTTTGACGCGTATGAGTGTTGTCTTTTCCTTTTCCCTCTCTCCTGGATGATTTTCATGTTGGCCTTCCAAAAATATCAAATCAACCCCTTTAGTTATTAGGAGGGTATACTCGCTCGATGCGGCGGTTTTTTTTATCTATATAGAAAATTTATTGTTTTTATATGTAATGCATTTTATTATTTTAATATTTAGTTAGTATAATTATAATTGATAAAATCTACGTAATCAAAATGGAAAGTGACCTGTATATTTTTTAATTGTAGATAACCTAAGTAAATTTGTATTTTTTTTAGTTTAATTTCTTCTCTGGCAATATTATATTTAAAATATTAAAAATGAAAATATTGTAAATTTGTTTTTAAGAAATAAACTTAAACAAAAGAGTACCAAATTTCAATATTAATTTTAAAATGATATTAATTTTTTTTATTCAAAAAATCCTAGGTCATGTTTTTTTCTCCCTATATATATTCCTATGAGATAATATCCAATAAATATTAGAACGTATAATTAATGACAGACTAAAAATATCCTAGCAACTTTAACAAAATTAAAAAAAAATATCATTGTCATCATTGTCAAAACAATAAAAATTATTAAATTATACGAAGAGAAAAAAGCATTAACAAAAGAGTAAGCAAGAAAAACAATTAAATTACTATTATTATTATTATTATTATTATTATTATTATTATTGTGTTAAGTACAAAATTAAAATTCGAAGACAATTTTTTTTTTGTTGTTATCTGATTAATTCATTATATTATTATATAAAATGTATTTAAGAATACTGATATTAATTTTTTTATTAAAAAAATCCTAGGTCATGTTTTCTTCTCCCTATATATATTCTCATGCGATAATATTCAATAAATATTAGAACATATAAAAATATGTTTTTACATATTTTGTGTTTTGTTATTTTAATATTTAATTAGTAAAATTATATTTGATAAAATCTGTATAATCAGAATGGAAAGTGGTTTGTATATTTTGTAATTGTAGATAACGTAGGTAATATTTTTTCTCTGTCAAAAAGGAACAGTGTAATCGAAACGGGAACCGACTCGCATATTTTTTAATTGCAGATAACGTAAGTAAATGTGCGATGCGCTGGATTTTTTTTTATTTATGTAGAAAATTGATTGATTTTATGCGTGTTATAATTTTTTATTTTAATATTTAATTAGTAAAATTATAATTGATAAAATCTGTTAAAAACAGGTTTTTTTCCTGCCAAAAAGCGATTGAATATTTCTACTGCTAAAACTATTAATTGAAGAATAAAAAAAAGAAAAAAATAGAAAATATCATTTTTGAAATGACCAAATAAAATCCAAGATTAAAAGTATAAGGACTAAAATAAAAAATCTGTTAAAATGAGACACGTGCTCCGTGTAACATACTGATTGATTGTTGTACATTTTTTATTTGTTTCATGAATTCTTTCATTAGAAAATAGTAAAATTAATTGTTGAATTGTAGCACAGATGAGTGATTTGTTTTATGTAATAAACAATTTGATTGATGGTTTTGTTTTAAGTACTTTGGTAATAATTTAATTGGTAGATAGTAAAACTACAATTGGTCAAATTGACTAAAGATATATTATGTGTTGTCTGCAACATACTAATGGTTTGTTGGGCATGTTTTTACTATATACCGAATAATTTATTTGACAGGTAGCAAAAATGCAACAACTAAAATTTATCAAAGATTTTTTTTTCAGATTTTTTCTTCATATTATTATATTAAAAAAATTTAGAGCACTGAGATTAAATCAATGTTAAATTTTTAAAGAAAAGTCAGTTCAAGTTTTTTTGATATATTTTAAGACGTTAATATGAAAAAATATCACAATATATAATTAGTCTCTCCTATTTTTTCAGGAAAAAATCCCAAAAATAATATATATAAAAATTTAAGACTATTAACAATTTTGTTAAATGTTAAAAAAATTGGTGTCGACTGCGGCGAAATCCAGGGCAATTTTTATTTTATTGTTGTAGATAATTTGGCACAATTTTTTTACATGTCTTGTCTACGTGTGGTTTCGTATAATTTTTTTCGTGATATGAGATATGAAAAAACAGGGGGGGAAATGTTAAAAAAAAGATGGGTCCGGAAATTAGTCGTGGGGCGCGTAAGCTGTCCCGGGTACCCCGTTTATAAAAAACAAAATGAAAAAGGAAGCTCGGTTATAAAAAAAAATGCAAGGGGAAAGCATATTTTTAAACAGTAATGAGAAAAAAAATTGTGGTGAGCGTAAACTGACCCGGATACCCGATCATGAAAAAAAAATGTATAAGTGGCAAAAAAAACAGGAAAGAAAATGTTAAAAAAAATTGGATCCAGAGATTAGTCATTGTGCATGTGAGCTGCCCCGAACACCCGGGTTAAAAAAACAAAAAAAGAAGCCCAGTTAAAAAAAAAACTGATCTGGACACACCAATTATAAAAAAATAATAAAAAAATGTATAGGTGGCAAAAAAAAGGAAAAAATGTTACAAAAAAGGTGGGTCCGCAGATTAGTCGTGGTGCGTGTAAGCTGTCCCGGACACCCCGTGTATATAAAAAATGTAAGTCTGGTTATAAAAAAAAGTGCAAGGGGAAAACACCTTTTTAAATAGTAATGAGAAAAAAATCGTGGTGCACATAAACTAACCCGAATAGCAAGCCAAAGAAAAAAAAAAGGAGAAAGCACATTTTCAAACAGTAATGAACAGTGAAAATTGTAAAAAAAAATAAGTTCAGAGATTTATCGTGATGCATGTAAGCTGACCCGAACACTCTGATTATTAAAAAAAAAGGAAGAAGCCCGGGAAAAAAAAATTCAGACATTAATTCACTGTTCATTAATCCAAAATCGTTTTTGTTGCTAGAGAGATTCGAACTCCAACGCCCCGCTTTGCACGTTGTAACCACTGGGCCAAGCGACTTCTTTGTGAAGTTCTAGCAAACAAATAATAATAATAATAATAATATTATTATTATGTAATTTAACTGTGCCAATAATCATTTTCATTGATAGAGAGATTCGAACTCCCGCGTCCCGTCGCTTTTTCACACCGCTGTAAGCAGTCGCCCAAACGACTTCTTTGTTTTGTTCTTGGATAAAAATAATAATTATATGATTATATAATTTAACTGTTCCAAAAATTCGTAGGTAGGGAGATTCGAACTCCCACACGCCGCTTGGACACGGCGCTCTAACCACTCGCCCAAACGACTCCTTTGTTCAGTTCTTGGATACAAATAATAATAATATAATTATATATTTTAACTGTTCCAGTTCACAGTGCATTTGAGTCTAGGTGAACAGTGTGAAATACTGTTCACCGAGCTGTTTTGTTTTAGCTATATACTAATGTGTTGCTAGGCATGAAGGATTCATGTACAGTTTTTGTAGTAATGCAAACTGAAGCTTATATTCGCATAGTTGTTTATATATGTTTGCCTACATTTCTTGAAATCTACAGCAAACGGAAGAATTTCTAATATTTTATCAACCGTGACACGTACAAAAATCTCAAGATCCTGAATCATGCCGTGGTAGGTTCTGGTCATGGCATGATACAAACCCAGTAGGAGATGGAAAAAGGAGTTGGATATAATTCCCACGAACTTGGAACCCTTTTTTTTTTTTTTTTTTTTTAAACCTGGTTTGGAATTAGAGAGGTGCTTGACAGATATGCCATCAGCCCATCAATGTTGACCATTGTCCTCATTTTTATAAGACAGTAGCCATCACAATTAAATGCAATGAAACAGCAGATCACGCACCCCAGTCCACAGTGGATCTGGGTGTGCGTGAACAGTAATGAATAGTAATGAATAGTAGATCTACTTTAGTTTCTTTAGTAATCTTGAATACATTGTTTTTTTATTCAAAATAATTAATGAAATTAAAGGTTGTTTTCAACTTCAACCCCATAGATTTTTCTCATCTTTCAAATTTGGTTATCTTTCTTTTGATTACTATTTTTATTTATTTAAGGTGATTTTTTTAATTTGTTTTTTTACAATTTAGTCGATCTTGATTTTCTCCTATCAAATATAATAGTTTTGTTTACTTTTAGGATCATCAATAAGTGCGACTTTTATTCTAATTTTGTATTAAAAAAAAAACTAACCATCCCCGCAGTATCTAATTTTATATTCTATGCCATCAACCATGTAATTAAGATCATAGTAATTAACCTACTGGTGTCGCTGTAACAAACAAAATTCATTTATTGATAATGAAGGAACCAAATCCCCCTTGCCCTTTTCTTTTTCTTTTGCTTTTGCCTCATAATTATTATTATTATTATTATTATTATTATTATTATTATTATTATTATTATTATTATTCTCAAAAACGTACAAACTAAAATAGACCCCGACTCACGTTTCATAATATAATTGGTCTCGAAGAGATATAGTTAGCCCACCCCGGTGACATTACTGGACCACGGGCCCAGATCATGAGCTCGATGACTGGTGATGGATGACAGTCACCTCCCTCTTAGTGGCTGAGGATTCTCGATTTACAGACTTCTTCTTCAGGGGACAGCACCATCCAGCCAATGCCATGATGCGAGGGTGGGCTCCTACACCAAATCCCATTACCTTCCTGTAAAAGTTTAAACTTGTAAAAATATTGAAAGATACTTTCAGCACCCTGAAGTTGGCGGTTAGGATTAGGTAACTTATTTTATTAAATAATAATTTAATTCTTGGCCAAAAGGCCATTGATGTGCTGGGACTCTAGGAGTGTTACAAATGGAAATATCTTATCCATCACACTAGCCCTTCACTATCTGCGTGTAAAAAAAGACCCAGCATTGACCGTGGAGGGCCACGACACCGTTTCAACTTCATGGAGAGGATCACGACAGAGACCAAGAGGATGATATCGCCTGAAGAGAAATGATGGAAGATGATTCTGGATAATTTTCAATGACGACGCATCTTATTATATCAGGCACGGAAACGTCTGAGCCTGTAATGATCATCCGAGACTGAGGTTGGCATGCCATGTCAGCTCGCGGCTAGATGGTTGTTGAAGTCCAACGGGCTCTTGGGCTGAATGCTTAGTGGGCTAAGGCTTGAGTGTTAAGCAATGAAGTGGCGGGATTGGAGCTATTTCAGCCCACCGGCTGCGCTAGTTTAATCTTCATTTATTCATTGTTTTTTTAGTTTTTTTTTTTAAAAAAAAATTCTATATACTTGACCTATTTATCATTATTGTTTTTGTTATTATTAACAAAAAAATGTTTTCATTTACATTTTATTGCGTGTGGAGATTTTCATCTATGAATTAAAGAACAACTCTATGGAGACGAAAATTAATTGCGACGCCAGCACAAGGTATAAGAACAGTAATAACACAGATAACATAGAAAATTAAAAAAAAAAACAAAAATGATTACAAATATGAATACTAAATTCATAATTTATTTCTCAAGATAAATTTAATCTAAAACTTGGATTGAGTGAAGGGTTAGGCTAGACAATTCCACACATAATGTGTTTAATAAAATTGCCGAAAACACTTTCACGACAATGCACAAGCATTGTATTATTCATATATTTTTAATACATGGAAGTCTAAATTCTCAAGGTATTATTTTTTTTAATTATAAATTGTTTTTGTGATTATTAAAAAATATTGTCCAGTAAAAAAAATGTAAAAAAAAAAAAAGCAAGTTAATAAGATAAGGAGGTTTTATTTAGACAAATATCTTTTTTTATCCTTATTTTAATTTGTTAATTTTTTTTTTATATCTTCAATTTTTTTTTTTATTAAATAACATAACTTAATCATAATAAGAAAAAGAAGAATTATACAACAACTCTATATGTTTCAATTAATTTAAATTATTGTTTTATTATTGATTTATTTTATTGCATATGATTAAATATTTTTTTAAGATCTTCTCATGATATTAAATATTTTAATTTGTATTTATTTCATTTTAGTTGTTAATGATAATAATAAAAATATAAAAGTGTTTTCAAAGCTTTTTTTTTACCATAAAAAAATAATTATGAATTAAAATTTTGAAGCATGTGTTGAATAAAATATACTAATAAATATTAAAAAGAGTTATTTATTAACATTAACAACTCTTCATAATTTTTGTTATAAAAAACTTTGATAGGGCATTTGTAGCGAATCCCAAGTCATTTGACTCGTAAGATTACTATTTAATAATGCTTTCAAGTAATTATTAATTTCTTAGTCAGATACCTTTTTCTTTAAATCAAATCACCCTTTAATTATGTTTTGTTACTTTTCAAGCCTACATTGAAACTTAATTTAATAGAATGTTTTTAATAAGAAATCACATACATATTTATAAAATAAATATAAGAATTATTTAAATGTTTAAAATCTCAAACACTGATAGAAATGGATAGATAATAAATAGAATAAAAATAAAATGGACAAATAATAAATAAAAGTAAAAATAAAGTGGCTGTAAAGAGATAAGAGAATACGAGTGTTTGGTATAATTTTTGTTTATAGTTAAAGTGATTTAGGTTAAAAAATAATAAATTTTATACTATTTATAATGATTTTATTATGTTAATATCAATAATAAAAAACTTAAAATTATTTTAATATATTTTTAAATGAAAAATTAGTTTTAAACACACCTCAAACCATAATCTCAAACATTTCAATTTTGATGTTATTTTTGGGTGTCTGGCTCATGTTTCAAGTTTCAACATAAATTTTGCAAAAAAAATTATTTTTTTGCTTTAAAATAGTTTTTTTTTGCTTTTAAATTGTTTTTATATATTAATATCTAAATAAATTTTAAAAAATAATAAAAATATTATTGTAATATATTTCAAATAAAATACATTTTAAAAATCCATTTCTGTCGGTGTGCAAAGCATCCCAACATCTCCTTTAATGATTTTTATTATTTTAATATATTAATATTAAAAAAAATCTATTTTTTTAAATACAATTTAAAACAAAAATGATGCACACACAATGAGACACCTGCTCTGTGAAATCTCAGGAAAGAAAGAAAGAACAGAAAAAATCTCAAAGCTCACTCTCCACCACCACCAGCACTATCATATTACTTTCACATTCACATAGATAAAGAGAGAGAGAGAGAGAGAGAGAGGGACACACACAATTTGAAACAACACAGAGCTAAAAGTAGAAATCAATGATTTTGTTGCAGTCCCATTCCAGGTTTCTCCTTCAAACATTATTAAATCGTGTACAAAAGTGAGTCTTTCTATCATCTGTCTCTATTATTCCATCCAATACATGATATTTAATTTCACCACTGATATATTTTGTTCTTTTTTTTTACTGGGATGATTTAGTCTTGAATTAGCAGTTGAATTGGATTACCACTGGGTGGAGTTTAATGATGTTCGTTACCATATGCTGGTGATTACCAAGATTTTTTTCTGTTAGTTTCCTTGGGTTTTCATTGTTTTCCTGGCTTATCTTAAGATAATATCTTTGGGGGATTTCATTCTTGTTTTAGGTGTCAATGAAGAATCCAAATATTGTACTGTTATCCGTCTCATTACCAACTCCTCCTCCAGAAGTTGTTTTCATGAGTGGACTTCCATTTGGAGCCGTTGAAGCTATAAAGGCTGCTTATGGTGTGGCTGTACAGATTCTTGATCCTCCCAGAGATGGCTTTAACCTCACTTTGAAACTCAATTTGGCGAAACTTCCGCCTAATGAAGGTTCTACGAGTTCCTATCCTAAGGTCATTATTTGCTTGCTATAATGCGTATGCCATGACACATAGCATGTTTGGTAGAATGTAGTTGATCATTTCCTTTCCTCTCCTCTCCACATTACATTACGTTGTAGCAAAACATGACACTAGGAGCTACTTGATAAACATTCTCATCTTCATTGATTGACTTTCTTTCTTTCTTTCTTACAATTTTCTTCTGTTCTCTTTTTACCTTTTAGCTCTCCTTGCAATTGTGGGTGATCCCTATATAGCAGCCATGCTATTAAAGCGGCAAGTCAGCTGCTTGCAGCATTTGAATGTTACTTTCCGCTCACGAATGCATTGATTTCTCTCCTTGTGTTGCAGGATTCATTTTTCTACTTATTTGATTCTGTGTGGATTTGGTTGTGATTAAGTTTCAGGTTTTTGTTCATTTTAATGGCTGTTATCGATGCTGTTCTTAGAAAGTGTAGTGTTGATATTGTGCAGAGCACAGGTATGCTCTCTTGGTAAAAATTGCATCTGTCAGGGAAGTGGTGCTAGGTGCTCCATTAAGAGTAGTTTTAAAACATCTTGTATCAAGGACTATTGTTCCTGCTGCAGATCAGGTTCTGGCCCTCGTGCATCGTCCAAAGGAGTCTTTCTTCCTTGTTTCTCAGGTATAAACATAAGTTCAAAGTGTGTAGATTGTGTTACTTGAACTTCTTCATTTACCTTCGTGCAATAACCTTTATACCTACAGAAAGGGAGAATATTATAGTTAGCATTTCAGGGTGCATAGAGGGGAGTCTTCCTCCCTATTATTTAGTGTTCCTTGATTTTTATATTTATTTTATATGTTGCTATGCAGGAGTGGTTAAGTTTTTTTTTTCAGTTTATTTTCATATCCTTCAAAGTAGCTGTCACTCCCTGCATGACTTAATTAATGTATGCATGTACACCTTACCAAAAGAATTACATGCATTGAACAGTGGTTGCCTTCAAGAAATGCCATTTCTTGAAATTGTCGTACTCTTTTGTGTCTCCTTCCTCTTTCATTTTTACTAGCTTGTATTAGCTTTTCTAGTTTATCTTGAAAGATTGATTTCTACTTCAAATTCATTGGGCACTATGTTATTAATAAAAATGAGATTTCTGGGTTACATCATATTGTCTGTTTGTGTCATATGACTCATATATAGCAACATGAGAATAACCATGGATTGAAATTTAACCGAGTGAGAAAATTTAATTGTTTATGGCAGCCAGACAAGGTTACTGTGGTGTTTCCTATGAGATTCAAGGACTCCATAGATACTGCTTTTGCTACTTCCTTCCTTCAGGTACTCTATGTGTAGATATATTTTACCGATCCAGGTTGCATCTCAGAAATTGCTTATATGTGGGCAATGGGAAAATACTGCTACTAATATAATTTTTGTTGATACTAATGCTACAAATATTTATAATTCTGTTGCCAAGGCTGCTTAGCACACTCTTCTTGTGTAACCATTCTTGGTTAACTTCTTTCTTTTAACATTATTGAAGTGCTGGTTTCAATTCAGGAATTTGTTGAAGCCAGGCATGCAGCTGGACTTAATAATGCTCCTCCTTGCTTGTGGTCTCCCACTCCCCCTCTTGAATTGAAGGAAGCTCCTGCAGAAGCATTGTCTGCAAATGCAGGATTTGTTTCTTTTGGTAATGTCATGGGAATTGCTATAGTTAGTTCCTCTTTTTTTTTCATTGTCAGCATAACAAATTGGGCCATACTTAAAACAATGCAGTCATTTTTCCTCGTCACGTGGAAGGCAAAAAGTTGGACCGGACAGTGTGGAATTTATCAACATTTCATGCATATGTTAGTTACCATGTGAAGGTGAGGTGCCTGCCAAATTGCTCCAACTATTCATTTTGTTTTGGTGGCTGTTTCAACATACTTTGGAATCTCGAATAACAAGCTCACACACACATACTGACAGAAAAAAAAGTTATTTTGGCTCCTTGCGTAACACACAAAGTTCTTGTTGCAATATGCGTGAGGATGGAAAGTTTTATGGCCTCCATTTCTACCCAAAAGTATAAAAGAAGGGGTGCCTTGCTACACTAGGACTTCAAATGCAACACTGCCCACAAATATTGAATTTGTTTCTCTAAGTTTCTGTCACAGTATGTGCAGATGCAAATTATGTTTCAAAATGGTTTTGGGATTTGACCCATTTGCTAATCTGATTTTTCATGTTTGAAACTAGGATAATGTGATGATCAGTCAAAATTTTCACTCTATTAATCAGGAAATGAAATAATACCATAGATTGTGCCTGGCAAGATCTTTCTGCATTCTTTGCACAGACACTTGACTCTTTGTTTGACCTTGTTTTCTTTTTCCTTGTTGCTACCATGCGTTTCAGAGTAGTTAGATACATAAATTCATCATTTGAGCCAATCTAATTTTAGTTTCTATTGTTATTTCATAGGAACTTTTGATATCAATAATAAGCTACTGATTTATGGTTGTTGTGCTCCTGCTTCCTTTAATCTGTCACTTGAATATATAATTATTCCATGCAAATTCATCAACAGTGCTCGGAGGGTTTTATGCATACTCGCATGAGAAGACGTGTGGAGTCTCTTATTCAGGTAAATTATTCATCTTTTGCAGTCAACTCTGCTTGCTCATTTTCTCTGTGTAGCCTGCCTCAGGAGAGAGATTTTCTCAGAAGTAATCTGAAGAAATTTAGATCTGACAAGACATGGTTTCTTCACAACCAAATAAAGTTAGAGCATTTTTTCCTAGCTTTGCTGTGCATTTGATCTGAAGCAACCATGCTGCTACTTGCTTGCAGGCTGTGCAGTGTCAGCACTCCCATGTTAATTTTAGGATTGTCCAAACCCTGGGAAGGGTGATTGGGATTTAGGGATAGCTGGATAGGGGATGGCTACTTCCTAGGGCCTCCATATGAACCCTAAAAAGGAAAGTTTAGGTTGGTTAAGCTGTAATAAAGCATCAAGGTAAGGCTAGAAGAGGTCTACTGTTGATATTGGGAAACAGAGTCATTGCATTTTGGCTGTTGTTTTTCCCAAGTGAAACCAAGCAACTCACTGACCTAGGTCCTGAACCTCACAGGTTTTGTACTTGAATGCAGTTTGTTGATTCCTCGAGGTGTATATGCTCTATGAAATATGGCTGTTCGGTTGGTGACAATGATAGGAACACAACCTTACTGCCAACTTAGGTAAAGCCAGAACAATGGTGTCAATCAAGTGTAGGGTGAAAACTTGAAATTATTTGTTGACAATTCCTGAAACTGTAGTCTAAATAAATGACTACAGAAGTGTTAAGGAACCATCTCACCTAGAAGCTTAAGCTTGTAAGTGAGGCCCCATAATATGATTTATATTATTCTCTAACACACCCCCTCAAGTGAAAGCCCTTTGGGCTTGAAACTTGCACACAGGTCCATTCTACCTTGTGTTTGATTTTTATCAAATAGAATGGGGGTGGTGAGATTCGAACTCGTGACCGCTGGGTCAACAAGGCTCTGATACCATGTTAAGGAACCATCTCACCTAGAAGCTTAAGCTTGTAAGTGAGGCCCCATAATATGATTTATATTATTCTCTAACAAGAAGCACTCTAAACCTTTGCTTTACAGTGAGTCTTTACTGGAATTGCCCTTTTGGACATTCTCATGTAGTGTCCAAGGATTATGGGGATAGGTTCAGATAATTAGGGCCCATGAATTTACTTGCATGGTTTTTGGCTAATCGGTGATTTAGTAAAAAAAACATTTTTGTTCCCTTCCTCACAGTAAAGGGCTTATCTAGAATAACATATGTTGTATCACAGGCTTTGGATCGTGCAAAACCAGGTGGAGAGGAGAAAAAGAAATCACCGAGTAGCAGATCTTTTAAACGGCTGGTATGTCATAATACTTCACCTCCCTTGATGCTTTAAAGAAGTTGATAATGTTAACATAGTCTTTGTAATATCTATACTCAATTGTAGAGCCTCAAGGAAGCTCGAGCTAATTCAATTTCTTAAATGTGGTATTCCTGTGGCTCCCGTCGAAAGATGCTCTTATCAAATAACTTTGCCAGAATCAATTCGAGGGAGGTTGTTACGAGTGTTTTATTTCTCTTTAGAAAGGGGAAAAAAGAAAAGAAAAATGAAGAGGGGATAAAAGCACCGCGTATAGTTGCCAATGTGTGTACACTCTGGTTTCTGTTGGCTCTCTCTTAACCAAAAAGATTACTTTTTCTATCTTTTTTAGGTAGTTTATTTCTCTCTGAAAACATAATTTTGTTTAAGCCATTTGCTTCAGTGTTTCCTTGATTCTGTTGATGGGATTTATACGAAATAGAGATGGCGTTAGAATCTGGCTCCAATATATACTTGTCGAAGACATGTGCCTGCAAGGTTTACACCTTGGCATCGACAGATGCAGACTCAATCCATCTTACTATGTCCCTTGTGCAGTAGTCGCTCAGGACTTGCCATTATTTCAATCCCGGACCATCATGTATCTAATGGGAGATTTTGCTGAGAGCAAACGTGTAAGTTTTTGCTAAATACATCAGCGATGAAAGGGCATTGCATAATATGCATAATTGATTATTGCAATATTCCACGCGATTTATTTTTCCAAAATAAAATATGCCTTTAACCTTTGTCCCAAAAACAGGGTTGTGTGAGCTTGTTTCTCAAAGGACCTAGGGGGCTCCTTCTACATACACAATCATTTGTCTCCCTTTCTCAATCAATAAAGTATAAATAAAATGAAGGAAAAGCAAAAATAATTAGCAAACTCTCGAATCAATTTCCGCATCCTCTTCCATTGACTACAGCTATGTAATCTGTACACACAATAAAGAAAACTACGAATACTTCATAATAATCAAATACTTTTAGATTGAAGGGGGGGGGGGGGGGGAGGTGATGAATTCGGTCATCTCATCGTATAACCTCGATATATATATATATATATATATATATATATATATATATATATATATATATATATATTCCTGCAGATGCACTAATGACAAAACCATGTCATTTTCAGAAATGGCTCAAAATCGAAGCATCAAAATTGAAGTTTGCTTACTTCAAAAAGCTGGAGATACACTTCCAGTCACCACTAGATGGTATCCATATGAGATGATGCTATTGGAAGTTTGGAAAGTAGATAATTAAAAAAAGGTGTGCATACATGACTGTTGGATTGCATGATCATCAAACATTCAAGTTTCTTAAAAAATCTATGGGAATGGTAATGGGTTATCCTAGTTGCAAAATCTACTTCGAGAATCAGTATGTAACCTCTTTTTCGCAATTCTCATCGATAATAATAAAAAAGCTGTCAGCTGACTTGTATTTAGGAGAAGCTTGCATGGCATAAGAAATCCTTATTTGGAGGGGGGAAAAGAAAAGTCTTCCTCCTCTCTCTGTACACACACACACACACACACAGACATACCTGTTCATCGACGAGAAAGCTAATTTTTGGATAAATTTCATAAGAAATGATCGAGCATTAGCTATATTTGGAATTTCCCTCCTTGATTATAACAATTACCAAGCCTAGATTTTTAGTTTCGGTATGGTATGTGATGTATGAATGATTGAGAATCGCTCTACATAACAGCTGTTCTGGTACAGAGTGTGTTGTGAATAGGATAATGCTGTCTTACCATAAAATCAGCTAGGCTTGTGTGGTGTGGCATTCTCTTCCATCCCATCACAGTTCCCAAAAAAACAAAAAAAAAAACATTCTAGTCCTTGTAAACTGTCTTGTACAATGTATATCTAAACTGTCCTGTACAATGTATACTGTATACAATGTATATCTAGTTGCACTAACAAAGCTTGTAACGAACTTTTCTAAAATCAGGCTGTTTCTCTTCTATTTAAGACTCCACAAGCTAACAACGAGATGCGATAGGATGCAACTACACATTATCAGCACAAGATTTAATCTTTCTCTTTCAGGCTTCGACAATGGGTTCCTCCAGGAATCGAGTTTTGATTTTCGCTGCCATTTTCTTATGTCTCTTCTTCCATTTTCCTTCTCAGACCGTGGCCATGTCTCGAGCCAAAAGCCTGGAAATCACGGCTAAGATTTGCAAACGAACCGGGAACATTAAAGTATGCCTGCAAGTTCTGTTGTCCCGCCCACAAGCATTGTTTCGCTATGATTTGATGGCCATGGCGGAGAATGCCATACAACTATCAAGAAAAGAATCGAACGATACAGTCAATTTCTTTAATAACTTGGCCAGCAGCAAGGACACAAACCCTGCATTGAAGCTGGTCCTTAAGAGTTGTATATCCAATTTCAAAGAGGGGTTTATGTTCTTGAACCTCAGCGGGCTGGAAGGTCGGACGGCAACATTTGACATGCATAACGCCTATGACCAAGCTACTGCTTGTGAAACAGATTTGTCTGCCAACAAGGTTGCGATTGACTTGGTTGCTGCTAGAATCAAGAAATGGAAGGATGTCTTTTCGGTTGCTATGGCAACGGCAGGAGTTCTTGAAGACTCTCTTCCAGTCCCTGAATAGTCATTCCTGATTTGAAGATTAGGATAACATTATTTATTATTATGAATAATTAATGTGTGTGATTTCTAGTTTGCTTGCCTCGAAGATTTGGTGTCATTTAATTTATGTAAAGAGGGATTTCGCAGAGTTTTGCACTCTTGAGTTTCGACAGAATCATACGCTAATGCGTTTGGTCTGATAGAACCATGGGTATAATGTGGCTTGTGTTTTTCTTTCCTTCTCCCGCGGTTTCACTGACAGGATATTTGCTGAGCCTTCCCATCTTTACCTCGTGTAAGAAACTACTTTATATTTGCAAGAATTTATCAGCGAATCATTGGTCAAGTCAGCAGGGATCAATCTGAAGAGTGGAGGAAAATTCCTGGAAGCCACCTTTCTGTCGTAAGAAATTAAGGATGGCAGATTCCTTTTTGGTAACAGGTCTACGAAGATGTTATGACCTTCCTCCACGTGAATACTGTATTTTTTTTATCAATATCAATAACGACTGTTTTTTTTTACCTTTTCCTCTTCTCCTATCCAATTAGCTGCCAAGGGATTCACTAAAACGAGCTTAATTCGTCGTCAAGTTGACAAGGAAGACAAGCGCAAACCTAGAAAAAAACTGCTTTGAAATTGACGTTGGGAAAAACGCAGGAGCAGTTTTGTACAGGAGTATGAACCAAAGAATTTAAAATCAAAACTTTTAAGTTTTGACCCTAAAACAAAACAAAAAAAAACAAGAAGATCCTCCTCCTCCTGTCTCTTCCATAAGCTTGTGAGTTCGCTATCTGGTTGAAACTGGCCCAACCCATCTCGTGAAACCATTCAGCTAAGGCGAGGGCGTCAATGGCTTCATGCCTCCATCTGTTGCTGCTGGATGAATCATGGCAGTGGACCCACCACACGAGCCCTACCGCATTAAGATTTAAGCCTCCCGGCTTTCCTCTCTGCTAGTGATGTCATCACGAGTTGGGCAGGTAAGACTTCAAAATAGAGAGGGTGGACCCTACCCACCATGCATTAATAATAATAATAAATAAATAAACAAAAAAACACCAGCATTGAAAAGGGCTTCTGCTTCATTTCTCCATCTCTCTCTCTTGATTAGAAAAGTATTTCCTGCCCACTACTCGGAATCACTGTCCATGCTCTCCATTCCCTTCAGCCCTCTTCGTTTTTGCTGCATGCGAAAAGTAAACCATCCATCACAAACATGCATACATGTTTTCCTGCCATCTATTCATGCCCTAAGTGTACTAGCCTGCAGGCCACCATCCCACCATAGATCCATACCTGAGACTTGATTTATTTATTATTCTGGTTCCACGGACAATTCGCTTTAATATGCAAGAAGATAAACTTTCCATGGAAGAGTTCATTAGGTACAAAGTAGATGAACCCTAGAGTTGTTGGGAGACATGGAATAGGCTCACACGTGTACATAAAGTTGGACCTCGTGTCTAACATGCATAACACAGAATAATGATAGACCAATGCTTGATGACAACAGCGTAATATGTGCCGGTGATTCCAAGGGATGGAGACATGGAGGTTGGTGAGCAAAAAAAAAAAAAGGCAGATGAACACGAGTTTTATAGCATAATCAGTTCACAAGAGTGGATGTATGAAGCAGAGAGACCATTACCTTCTTCACACATTTCTTCTCTCTAACCTCGTACCTACTCTTTGTTAAGTCGGAGAGCCACATCCCTGGAAAACAATACTGCCCAAATACACAAAATATAAAAACCAATGTTTTTTTTTTTTTTTATCGTTCTTACAAGCAATATCAGTAATTTTAAAAAAGATAAGCAAGTTTGTGATTACCTGCAGAGCTTTATCAATGTTCTTGGCCCTTTTTTTGGGTCTTTGAGGCAGTTTTGTGCCTTTAATTGCAAAGAAATCATCTTCCTTTTCCTTCCTTGACAAAGCAGTATAAATTCTTGGCCACTCAATGACTTCATTGTTATTCACTTTTTCTCCTCCGCCAGCTACTACTGGTACTGAGGCAAGGTTGCTATTTGTAACCCCGGCTTCCTTTTCTGATTGAGCCCGAGTGGAATCAGCTTGCCTCGTTTGATGATCGGCTACTGCTATGGATCCATTTGGTTTCTCATCTTTTGCTGCTGACCTAGAGCTAGGCATCTTTCTATCAATATTTTCTGGTGTTGGAGGAGATCTCTTTCTTGCAGTAGATCTAGAAACAACCTTGCCACTACCACCACTATTTCTTGATGGAGACCCATTACCAGCACCCGATCGCTTTTCTAAATTCCTGGTCATGGCCACACAAAAAAAAGAAAAACAAAGCGACGCAAACTTGCTGATGAGAAATGCTTTGGTTTGGTTCTGAGATGCAAAAACGAACAAAAGTTGGTTTTTTTTTAGACTTTAAGTGAATATAGATCATGGGCAGAAAGGGGGAGAGCATAGAATTTAATACCCACCTAAAATAAGAAAAAGAAAAGCATATAACCTTACTAGTCATCGATGAAACCCTATCACTACACAACTGTGTTCTAAGTACGCGAATAAACAATTAAATAGAAGAACACATTTCACAAATATCACCAATACCAACAAGGAGCAACAAATTAATTAAGGTGATAGTTTTTTTTTTTTTTTAAAAAAAAAGGAAATTTCAAACATGAGCAATGTGGCAGGAGAGAAAAGGCACCTAGTGGACGAGTGATACCTTGATCCCATAAAACAGCAAGCAAAAATGTGATGCAAGATAAACCATAAACAAAGCAAAAACAGGGCAGGCAGGGGTGACTAGAAATGGAGATGGACTTCTTGGATACCAATCAAACCCAGTAAATAGGTTAAGAAAGATGAGAGATTGATATATTTTATATATTCTTCTCACATACCCTTCAATGGGTAGAAGGGTTAATCACTTTAAAAAGAAGCTGCTCTTCAACAGCTGGAATCGATGAGCAGAGAAGCTTATAACAGCAAACGTTTACATCCCAAAACTTTGAAATGTTTTCCATATAAAGCAACAGCTTCAAATAAATAAATAAAATAAAGAGAGGATCCACCAAATTATACCATCCAAATAAATCCAGGGAATTTATACCAAAAATACATACAAGGCAGGTTTTCAAACATCATCAATATCTGGCACATAATCTTAATAAATAAAATCATAATTTAACAAATACCCAACAAACATAAAATTCATAAAAACACCAAGAAAAACAAAATACCTGTGTGAAAGAATCCCAGAATTTCCTTTCTTCAAGGTTCCACCTCTGGTATTAGTACTGGTAGACTGTTGTTGGGATGGTGGTGGTGGAGGTGGCGGCGGCATGGACGATGGAGAGAGCTTGTTATCAACTCTCCTAGGAATCTTGCTGATGGGATGTCTACCTTGACCAGAAGATGATGATTCATCAGGAAAGGCCCTGATCTCAGACCTTGACACTCTAGCTCTCTTCTTCTGTCCCCATTGCAACAGCACGTCACCGTTGCCGCCACGGCTTGGGCTAGGACTTGGACTAGTGCCATGTCTTTGTGTGTGATTGTGGTTGTTATCTGAATGTGGAGGACTGGTTGTACTGTTATTGTGGTGGTCTTGGTTTCTCGATGGGGATCTAAATCTGAAACCTTTAGCTTCAAAACTAGTACTTGTGGAATCGAATCCATTTGGGATTGACCTTCCATTCTCAACTCCATTGGTTTTTTTGCCATTGCTTAAAGGAACAAAATTTGGGCTTACTCTCTGATACCTGCACACATTACAACAGCCATTCATTATCAGTAGATAACAGAGAGATGATCCACAAACCAATGCATAAGGATTCAAAAAAATCATCACATACATTCAGTGCACTTTGAAGTCCAAAGATCATATCATGAAAATGAGAAAAATGTAATCTTTTTTCACAGCATTGGATGTATAAACCGAGATTAAAACATAATATTTTCATGTGTCAACTTCTAGGTACTACGTCAAACAGTCCATGCTTTCATTCATTCTCAAACATAACCCAGATTAATTTGAAAACAATCAGCCATAGATCAGGGAATGAAAAGACTTGGAAATAGAAATTGAAGTAATCAAAACAACTCGTTTTGCTCAAGCAATATTAGGAGTAGAATCGCAAAGGAAAAACCAGAAACAAAGAATGGTTTTTTTTTGTGCAGTCTGTAGAAAGGAAGAGGTTGAAACGGGTCTTTGACCGCAGTCCAGCAAGAAATGAGCATTACAATATGGAACTTGAAGGAGCAACAGAAGTTTGAGACCAAAAAAGTCATCTTTGCTTCAACAACAGAGATTTTGAATCTTTGTATTGTCCATAGCAGCAATTGACATTTGACAAGGTTGCTGATCGAAACACAAATTGATCAATATCATACCACATTTATTATACGGATCTTATACGTATTCCAATTCATTGAAAAGAGTGTTAATTTCACTCTTGAGAGAATTGATTATTCATCATATCATGTGGTTTGATAAGGAACTAGTCTTTGAAACACTGAATGCTTGTTGTTGCTTTTCACAAAGAAATATGCAATCTGCGAGCAAAATCTCATCTTTTAAAGGACACAAATATAAAGCGAACAAAGCAAGCAAAACCCATGTTCATGTCTCTTCCTTCTCATCATGACCATCACCAACAAACAACAATAGCAAGAACAGTTGTACCCGGATCCAGCAACCAATCCATCTATTCAAAAGTCGATAAAACAAAACAAAAAAGAAAGCAGGGAGATCAAAACTCAAGGCCTAACTCAGACTCGAGCAGTATCCAGAAGATGAAAAAACAGAAGAAGATAGATGGGTTATAATAAAGATGGAGAAAAAAGAAACAAAAACAGACAATATTTGTTGAGGCAGCAAAGAAGGACACGGACCTCATCATTATAACCAAGCAGAAACACCTGTTGGTACAGCTATGTAGAACCTTAACAAGTTAAAAGGTGGGATCCTTGGTTTTTCATTTAAAGGGATGTTATCTTTTCAGTCAATAGTTTCATCAACAATGGCTTTCTCAAATCTCAACATCCCATCCAACAAGACATAGGAACTCAAAGAGACAGAGAGAAAGATAGATAGAGAGGAGGCGGGGGACATGAAAGGCAAAAACAGAGAGAGGGTCAGAGGGAGAGGAAGCCGAGGAAGGGCAGGCAATCAAAGAAGCGAACATATGTGGAGTTATAAACATATGATATTACACAATGGAGAGTATTTAAATACTTGAGAGAGTAGTCACTCCTCCTACACTCTACCACAGTGGGGTCTATGAGGAAGGGGGCAGGAGGTTTTTGCACTCTTTTTTTTAATTGTTCTGTTCGCTGCCACTTGGGATCCAAGCCAATTCATCCACTCAATAACACTATTCTTTATAGATCCATATACAGTATGTGCCAACTAGGGTTTCTTGTACTTTAGGCCTTGCTCTGAACTCAGCCTTACTCTACTTGTGGCTGAGTTTACAATGCCTTGTTAAGGTGTTTCTCGCCTCTCTATCATCTCTTCTTCTTTTTTTACTGTTGAGTAAGGGTGATTTGATTGAATTAGGTTTTTATTGAATTTAATTGGTTCATCCGGTTAAGTGGTCTTTTTTTATTGTAAATCTTGTGAAATTATAATTTTATTTTTTAATGTCATATGCAAGTTTTCACCTCACAATTTTATATAGTTTTATGTATGGATTTGAAATTTAGGTTTTATTTTATTGTTTTATAATTCATGGAGGAAGAGTAATTTATTATTCAAATAATTTTATAAAAATATTTTATTCGATGGAAAGAGTTCTTTATCCCATCTTATGCGTGATCAAATTGAAGGCGGGGATAGACTACTGACAAATATTAAATATTAAAGATGGATCACTATTGAATTAAAAGCCCACCACACCGCGATCCATTGCCGTTTCTAGTACTCCCCTGGTCGAATTGTTTTTGAAGGTTGATTGTTACACAAGCATGGCAGTCAAAATCGAGATTTTGACACGGATCGGAAAGGGCTCCAAAAAATCGGATCGTAAAATCGGATCGTAAAATCGTAGAAAGATCGTAAAATGTCCGTACAAAAATTATTATTTTTAATTATATTTAAATTTAAAAAATGAATTTAAATATAATTAAATATTATTATTTTTTATTATTATTATTATTCTACGATTTTTCTACGATTTTTTACGATTTTTCTACGATTTTTCTACGATTTTGAACGATTTTTCTACGAGTTTGACCGAGTTTGACCGGTTTCGATTTTTCTTTCCGGTCCAACCAGGTTTTCGGAGCCAACTCGCAAAATCGTACGATTTTGCGAGTTGACTCGCGATTTTAACTGCCATGTACACAAGGGATCATGATACGGTGTCGTCCAATGTTCTTAGAGAGCATGCACTTTTATTATTATTCGGATTTCTCAATGGCAAACACAGATCTAGTTGTGCTGGGAGAACCAGGCGGCTTGATATTGCATGTTTGTGTTTACATGATCAAGCATAAAACTGATGTAGGATCATGTTTCCTCGGAGCAATGTTTTGTTTGATTTCAAAAATTCCAATTTATGCTGCTGGAAAATCTTGTCCCAATTTGTTTTTGCATTTGAAACTATGTTTAGATACATTTCAAAAGTATATTTGACTTGAAAAAAATCATTTTTATATATCCTCAAGTAAAAAATATTTAAAAAAAACGCTTTGCACTACACAAATTGAAAAAGGATCCAACATCTATTGCACAGAAAATATATTATTTTGACCAAAGTCATGGTAAATTGTAGTCATGGAAGAAAAACTCAAATTGTTTGCATAACATGTTTGGTTTCAAGTGAAAACCAAACCAAGGCTCGTGACTGATTCACCATGGTATCAGAGAAGGCATCTAATCTAATGCCACCTCTAATTTTGAGGAAGAGAAATACAGTACCGGCAGCAGATCACGGTGCATCCTCGAAAAGGGGAGATTCCGGCATCTGGTTGACAGGGTTCACAGCTCTATGAACTTGAATCCGGTGACCTGAAATGCGAAACCAATGGGACAACAAATTCATATGGTCAGTAATAAAAGGCTTAATCATTTAGTTTTAGAATTTAGAGCGACTTCGGCTCAATTTCAAGAAAAGAAAATGCTTTGATTTTCCAAACCATAATGACAATGTTAGAGGGATTATTCCAACTCTATTCTCCCAACCCCTCGACTTCTGGTCTAGCCCGTTCTTCGTGCCCCTGTGGTAGTGTTATTGACTTTTAAAATTGAAATGTGAAAGGGGTTAGGAAAGTTTTTCTTTACATGCACTGATGATCTATTTCAAAAATATTACGCAAATGGCATAAAAGGATGTCTTGATTTTATTTTATCTTTTCCATTAATGCATGACCAACAATACTACAAAACTATTACCTCATAAATTGTACATACTTTAAACTACAAAGCCTTTTTTTTTTACCAATTCTAAAATTAAATCCAATGGTCGAGGAATGTCTTTATTATTTTTGCGGTCGTTATATATTAATTAAAAATCCCAACTATACAAAAATTAAAGAAACCGTATGATATGCATCTGTGAATAGTAAAAATGCATCAACTGCTAGTTTTGGAAACAAGAAGAAAAGACAGAAGAAATTTTATGCATGAGCATATTGCAAGTCCTAGATGGTATTTTAGTAATTGATGATAAGAATTGCAAATATCCACTCACTATCTCTCTTAAAGACAAGTAAAATGGTGATTTTTATGATTTTCCCAAACCAAGGTTTTTACCTCATTTTGACATGAACCCACATAATAATTTTGATATCCAAACATTTTTATAGCCACATTTAGGAAAACAAACACCCCCAAAGGCATTACCAAACAACGCAAAACTCAAAGTTTTTTTTGTCTCGGCATAAACCAGCATGATCAGGCCCTTGCTGTTATTTCTATTTACAAAGGAAAATCCCTGAGGCACCGAAAGCATCCCCAAGTCCTAACTACTATAGTACAAATTCAGCCCTTTGAACAATAAGCATCGCATTGTGACATTCTAATAGGCATCCTAGGTTTACTAAATTTAACTATCTAGAATAGGTACAATGAAGATGAATGCAAAAAAACAAGATCAACATGCAGATTAGAAATGTGTTAACAGTTTGATTCCAGAAACCTGAGCAAGCAACCACCAAATATGCACCTGGGTTCCATTTACCGAAAGAGCCTCGGTACTGATCTCTTTGGTACTTTGCTTCAAGCATTAGTCTTCTATATGCTTCTCTTATGTGGCAAGGCCTGATTGGCCCAGATTCCTTCCTTTCCATCATTACAATTCTGGCTGTAAACCATATAAAAGAACATGTTTGAGGAAGAGTTTTTCAGATATCAGTATACAAACTTTTTTCCAGCCTAGTCATGCATAACACCATGCAGTTCTTAAAAGTAGGTAACATCATTGTGTTTGCCACCAGTCAGTCATCATGTATCTTGTATTATGGCCACAGAAACACAGCTGTTACTTCTTCCTTACTTCCATTTAAAAGTAACATGTGTTTCTATTCTGCAAGTGAAATTTTTAAAAAAATAATGATAAGTAGAAATATATGCACACCTGTTTCAACAAGTTCACCAACAAACATTTTTGCTATACCGCAAACCACAATCGTCATTGGTAAAGAAATTTTCTGGGATCCAGTGATGCTCACTAACAACTGCTTTCACAACATGAGAGAAAAGTAAGGAGATAAGGTTAACATCAATAAATAAAGGAATCAACTTGTGCACAGATTAGTGAAATGAATGATGCATCTCCAGAAGGCTGCATGGAAGTCATTACTAAAAATAGCAAAATCAATCTGTGCAATACTTGAAAACATGAATGACGCATTTCAAGAAAGTTGAGTGGGAGTAATTAACAGATGTTGCAACTACTGTATAATCCCAAAGGATTTCTGGAAACTTGTTCCCCACAACAGAAAAAATATTCATCTTGGTGTATCAGTCCACGGGAGGCAGGGGAAAGAAAAGACCAAATTTTGCCCCCAAAAAATAAATTCCAAGGACGAGGCATAAAACAAAAGAAATAGCATGAGAAAAGAACGAAGAATGCAAGCAATAGGAAAGCATACCCTTTTCATGTTAGTCTTCTGCAGTGCAGATCTGTGGAATGATTCGTACCTACTCATCTATTCTTCAGTAAACTGAGCTAAAATAGTCCTGAATAAAGAAACAAAGGGCAATAGTTCAAAGAAATGCCTACTTTTATAAATGATTAGATGAGGAAGATAAAAAAAAAGGTGGCAGTAGTGCTCATCCAATTAATGCTACATAGCATTTGAAACAGTTCTTTTCATTCTTCCTAGCACTCAACACGCAAGATCAATTTCTTATTATGTCCATGATATTTAACCATCATTTGGAATTTTCATGAAATAACAACATGATATTTTAAAAGCTTTTTTTTGCAATTTTAAAACATGTACTACCAGATATATTATATCATCCATTTGGATAATGGCCTCACTCTTAACAACACCAAATTCTCTCTCTTTTTTTCTTTCATTTTTTTTTTGGGGTGGGGGGCTATATCATGAACGAATAGTAATTAGGATTTCTATCTGACATTCTATTTCTATTTTGCTTTTCAGATGTTGTTTCCAGAACATCACATGCAACTGTTGTTTCACTTTTCTCGTATCATTCTGTTCTATTGAATTTCTTTTTATGATAATAGGATTTGAACTAGGATCCTTACCCTTATAATAGGTGCAATTACTATAGCAACACATAATCTAACTTTCAAATTAATGCAATAACCATAGGATTTGAACTTGGACCCTCACTCATCTTACTATCTTATGCAATGGAAGGAGATAAAATTATAGTGTGATCTCACTCCCCCCATGACCAATCTTGGAGCATATAGAGACATTACTAGTTGCACCACGTGAAAACAAACATCTCTGACTTGTGAGATTAATCACTCTTCTTTCTGTTTGCTTTTTAAGAAGCCAACATTCTTCTTTTTTATCACAAAACCAAGAAAATTTGCAAGAAGATCCCACAAAATCAATCATTAACATTCTTAATTAACTGTATCATTGTCGAGTTGAACCAACTTAAACAAGTTCTTGTATCTAAATTGAATCACTCTCCGCTGTAAGCAATGAAACATGATTGAGCATCTTATAAAAGGCACAAGAATCTGGAATTCAATAATGCATCTAGGATTATAGTTGCAGTAAAAATCTCAACGAAAGCAGTTAACTACCTCAAATAATAGTTAAAAGACAAAAAATTGAAATTGCCTACTAACCATTTCATCTGGGAAAAAGCATTCGGAGAAGTAACAGGACAACTATTGTAACTGGCTATCATGTCATGCAGAAATGAACCTTTTCTAGTCCCAAGCTTTACATTATAACCTTTCTTACAGAAAGAATTGTAATAATATTTAAGGGTTGAAGGTCTGCTGGATGAGGCTATTGTTTGTGCACGATACTCCTTGCAATAAATATGCACAGGAGCTGAAGCTAAAATATTAGTAAAATGAGTCTAACTGGCAGCAAAAGCAGGAACTTTAGACAGTCAGCACTCAACAAAACCATTTTGTGCCTATGCCAGACTACTTACTCCCTCATATCAGCAGCCAATATATACCTCTTCTACCCATAACTGCTTAGCTCCTGAAATATTGCAGTCCTGCTATTCCCAAACCTTCAATACCATCATAACGTCAACTAAAACACTGGGGGGGGGGGGGGGCTGCCCAGAAAGCGCAAAAAGCAAAGCAGTGCACCCCTGCTCACCCTTTGATCGATCTTATCTTCAACATCTTGCATATACACCAGACCTCTTAAAAAGTCCCTTCAAATACAGCCTTGAGCAATAGTTCATTACGAAAAACATATATAACAGAAAGTTCCCAAACACCATTCTTTATTTACCAGTTATCACATTTTAAATACATAACAAATCACAGTAGCAACAAGGAATTACGAATTTGAAAAGCTTTACTCACTGCATCTTTGCCATTTAATAAGGGTCAGCAGTAGAAGCAAACTTCGAAACCTCGACATCCATGTTATCTTCCCCTCCTCGTCATCTTTATTATATGCCTTACTTCTTACAGAGCCCAACATAGGCCTCGAAGTAGATGGGTGGTCAGAGGGATGGACAAAATCACTGTGGCCTCCACCGCCAAGGTCATCATCATCTTGAGCAACGACAGCACCCTGAGAGTCATCAGCAGCAGCAGCGTTAGAAGCTTGAGTGTCATAATCATCTTGGGCAACGGGGGATTCTGGTGGCTATTCTTCTTGCTCCACATACGCTGTCTCGATTGGATCCTTCGATTGCTTCATTTCCCTGTGAACACATTAAGTAACGTAAGCACTGAGCATTTCTGATGAACACTTTGAGAGCAAAATATTAGAAGAAAAAAAAAACAAGCCATAGATTAATGAAAGAATCCAAGGAATAATAATATTCAAAATTGACCTGAAAATTAAGTACCTGATTAATAGATTATTAATAAGGAATAGAATAGCAAGTAAAATCCAACTAGGGTTTGGGATTAGTTGTTTGGTTTGGAACGATTTTGCTAATTGTCTTGTAATTTAGGATTATTTCATTTTTCTTGTTTATTTGAATTTTGAACTGTCCAGAGATTTTCCCAGGTTTTATTTTATTTTTTATGGGTAAATTTAAATTTACCCACCGAGCTTTAGGCCCAGCCAGTTTCTGCCCTCGACGAGGAAATCGTATTATTAGCCCAGTCCAGCATGATCATGTCTTTCTTTTTTTTTTTTTGATAACCCGGGTGTTCGGGCCAGTTTACGCGCACCACAACTAATCTCCGGACTCACTGAACATCCTGCAAATTTAGTGAGCATGTATGGCACCGCGGGGGTGACAGGCATACCAGTCAGGAATCGAACCAGGGTAACATGAAAGGGACACTCTCCAGCTCCCACTGAAACTCGAACGCTGGTCCCTTGAAGGAGGGCAACCTCCAATGACCACTGGGCCAGACCCCTGTTGGTATGATCATGTCTTTCTTTCTTTTTGCCCCGACGGTCAACATGGTGCGATGGGAACTGGACTGACTCGTCAGCCCACCTCATTACTCTGCTTAGTTGTCGTTTAAAACATTTTTTATGATAAATATACAAAAATATTTTTTTTATTTTTTTAAATTTATTTTGAACATTGAAATAATTTAAAAATATATAAAAATTATTACAATATCAAACACTGCGATATTATTTATTGTCACCATAAAAACAAAGACACCTTGAAGGTCTTTGCATCAGTATAGCCGTTCAATTCTTTCCAGAATTTGATCCTCTTTTTTAATAACAATTCTATTGCACTTAATAAAATATAAACACGTTATTATTTTTATATTATATCAATAAAAATAATAGTTATAAATTGATTAAAAAAACTATTGACAATAGTAACAGTATATAATAATAATTCAAAGTTTGAGTTCCTTGTGTGGGAACTATTTGTAAGGAGTATGAGCGACCGTGAATCCATGGGTCACATTACCAAGTCCCGTTGAAAGATCCAAAATCACTTGTCAATATCCATTTCTTTCATCCAGCTAGAAACAGCCACCATATCTTTACTGAAAAAAAGTTCAATAAATAAATAAAAATTAAAAAAAATAGTCGGCATACTATCGTATAGATCTAGATCGGTCTATATATATAAATTAAAAATAAAAAAAAAACATATAAATCAAAATAATCAATAAGAAAATAGAAGAGGCTACCACTGACGAGAACCACAAAAGCTAGACATCTATTTTTGTAAAAAAAAACAGAAACTTGGTAATGTGGTTGTTTTACTGTTCAATCCATTGTAGCTTCTGAGTTATTTCACTGTGGATTGTGACAGTGCGCTCACGATTGTGCCCTTAATGAGTTCGGCCATGCGTGTGGTTGTGTGAGGACTTTGTTGGTTTTTCGTTCTTCTTTTTCTTTCTGCATGATGAGTTCCGGGTTGATTCTGTTCTAGAGATAAGGAAGCACGGGTTGAGGAGTTTTTTTTTCACTTGTGAGTTACGGTTCATAAAAATATAAAATAGAGAAGAAATAAATAAGATGAAGAGTCAAAAAATTTGTGGTATAAGAAGTTGGCAATAATTATCAAGCAAAATGAAAGAGTTCTCCCGGGGGACAATACTGAGAATTCATAATTATGACTTTTTTTCCGTGAAGAAATGGTCTCGTGTAATCAAGTAACCCCGATAATGCGGCTAAAAGAGATCTGGGAGTGGGAAGATGATGAAACAGCAGCATCATCAATATGTATTTGGGAAGATGATGAACCCAGTGCCAGCATCATCATCATCAATGTGTATTCAGGGATGGAAACAAGCAGCCCATTGTGGGCTCAAACAAAAGTTCTTTGTCGAGGAACTTCAATGATTATAGTATGTATTATCAGTTTTGTTCTGTTTCGGCTGAAATATTTTATATCAGTTAAAAAAATAAGATAAAATAATGTTATTTTTACTCTGGTTTAAATTCTGATCTATTCTGTATTTTTCAGTCAAATACCGCCCAAAACATTCCGGTTTCGTTCCTCCCGTTCTGTTTCGGCTAAATAGTGTTTTTTTTAATGATGAATAATTTTACAACCATATCTCTTAATCCGATCGTTAGATTAAGATGAAATTTTACGAGGAGTATCTTGACATATTTATATATATTATGTTAAAATTTCTGAGCAATCAAATAATGCAATGGCTTTACGAGATTGATGATATTATCTTAATATTATATATGTTCATAATTTTATTCAGAAAAATCATTTTATTGTGTCTTTTTTATATTAAATTACACAATTCTAAATAATTTTATTTTCGGATTTAAACTATTTTTTTTCCCAATTAATATATTTAATTATATATTTTTTTATATATAAGCAGTACAACCTTAAAACAGCATGCCGAAATATTTCAAAACTGAAACATTTCGTTTCAATTGAAAAAACAAAACAATATTCAAAACCAAATTGACAAGTATATACCTTAATTTTCCAGCTTCTTCTTCTTCTTCTTCGGGTGTGTTTGATATTACTTTTGCTTTTGTTGTTGAGGTTATAAAAAAGCAGTTTCATGAAAAATACTTTAGTTGCGGTTCAAAATCAGTTTTTAAGTGTTTGGTTAAAACTGTGGTTGATTTTGAGGTTGAAAAAAAATAGTTTTGGGTGTTTAGTTATCATGTTTTTCATATTGTTGTCAACTTGTTAAATTACTTTAAAGAACACGCCCGCACGCGCACGCGCGCACACACACACACATATAAATTTTGTAAATTAATAATCATAACAATAAAATGTAATTAATAATTCATGAAAAAACAGATATATGTTTTTATTCTTCCATCAAACTACTTGCAATTTCATCACGAACATATATTTCCCTTCCATCAGGACTGGTCTATATCTACATATTTTTTTATTTTTTAAAAAATATATTAAAAAGAACGGACTGGGCCGAGAGCAGCCCCAACCAAATTGGGTCAAAGCCCAACTCTGCTGGACTTGGGATGGGCCGAGTGCAGACCCAACCCAAGTCCAGTTTTTTTAAAGGAAGACATGAAATGATTGCACTGTTCACGTCTTCTTCACGTGGACAACGCGGCGCTAATGGGCACGTGAATTAATTCACGTGTACAGTAGCGTCCGACCAACCATAATAAGAGCTTCAACGGTCTATGTCGATGGGTAGAGGAGGCCGAGGTGATTCTTCCCGTAGTGGCAGCGTCAAAGATGGTGGCCTGTGGTGACTGGCAACAACATTGGAAGGTGCCACTGTAGAGAGAGAGAGAGACCATCGGTGGTGTGCCAGTATGCCTGTGATCGATTTCGGTAGTCGTCGTTGTCTCTTGCTAATTGTGTCTTCAGCTTGGTGTTTTGAAGGAGAAAAATAATGCAGAGCTGCATGCATCAATAATCTGCTGAGAAGCTAATGAGCTGCATGCATCAATAATTCTGCTTCTTCAAAAAATCTAATGCCAAGATCACAGGTTTGCATCACAGTAAAAACATGATTTTTCAGCTTTTGAAAATAAACAGTTTCAATCGATTTTTGTGGTGGGTCCCATGCCAATTTAATCTGCTTTTTTCTTTACCAAACAACACATTTCTGCTTATGGGTTTGAAACGCAGGTTGGATCGCGTTACCAAACGGGTACTTCTTCATATATATATATATATATATATTGCTGTCTATATATTCAATTCTGTTTACATAAACTCTCCACTCATGAAGAATTCCATTCATGAGCTTAAAAGATTTCTGGCTCGTGTCTTTCTTATGTCAAAATTGATCTGGGAATTATCTGACAACATGCATTTTGAAACATTTTCACTACCTAATTCAAATCAAATTTATGTCCTTGCACGTGCAAAATCTTAGGGACGTTAGAATCCTTGCTGAGGCGGCTTTAATTAGTTCAGTAGGATAATTATATATTGATTACAACTTAGTCCCTATATCTATACTAGACTAATTGATTAGTCCTTGCGTCTTCAAATCATTTGATTATTTTTGACACTAGAAGGATTGCATAGTAAATGTTGATAAAAGACAAGGACTATAATTAACTCGACAATCTAAAACATAGAGAAGTACATAGTCAAAGCTTTAGAAACAGTCCAGATAACTGATTGACCAGGCAAACGTAGATTCCATCAGCAGGGCCTCCACCACGGGAGAGGGAGCCACTAAAGGCGTGATGAATCCCAACACGCTCTAAAAAATCAATCAATCCATGAAGTTGCTTTCACTTTTTGTTATATGCTGCGGTCTAAAGTGGGGAGGGGTGCCCACTACTTACTTATTAGTTATTACTCTTTGTGCAAATAACAAACGAAGGGGGAAAAAACTTTTTATTAAATAAATAAATAAATTAGACTGGTTTATAAAAAGATATTTTTTTTATATTACTTTGAGCAAAGTATATTTTAAGAAGCAGTAAGAGATTAAATAAATATTTTATTATTTATTGATTATATCAAATTTAGTCTTAGATATTCTAATTATTATATGTTTTATTTTGATTTTTTTCCTTTCAATTTTATCCCATATAATTTGATTTAGTTTGGTTTTTATATGAAATTCAGACCTCAACTTTTTTATATGTCAAATTTGATTCTCATTTTTTTTATTGATATTTGTATTTTTTAAAGTTGATTTTTTTTTCTCAATTTTATCTTCCTTATCTTTTATTGATAAAGTCCAGCCCATTGTACTTGGGGCATGGATAGAGAACATAGATGGGATTAATTTCAGTGATTGGACAAGCAATGTGTCCCTTAGCAGCAGCTCCGAAGTAAGAGGTTGTTCTAAAAGAAATGATTGCAGAGAATCCATGGCTGTGCAAATATTTCCCTTGCTTGCCTGTAAAGAAACAATCAAGCATGGTTCGGCGCCCCCTGTCAAGAAAAATGTTGACAGCTAATGATTAACTGAGTCAACAGCATTGCCCGGCAAGCTTGAATGTTCATGTGCCAGTGCTGGTTTATATTTTCAGACATTATCTGCGATCCAAAGCTTGTGATTGAGTTCCGAACTGATGAAATCTTAACAGGTCTGCTAGAACTGATTACGCTTTAGCTAGCTGTGCTCGTTCTTAATCAGTCCCTGATCATTAAAATCAAACTTGAGAAACAGGGCGCCGAGATTATTGGTTTGCTGTTGGGATAAGATTACTCGTACCATGAATCGAAAACATTATAAAGACAGAGGTCAAGAACTAAATCTGTGGGTGTTGGCTGAGTCGATCAACAGAGATGTCTGGTATATTGGTTCTTGAGAGAGAAAGATTCATCGAGTTATGATCATCAATTGATCTACTAATGATCATGGAATTGATCCAGATAATCTGGTAGCCTACCCACTTGATTTAGCTTGAGGTCAACTTACAAATTACGTGCTGAGTGCGTTGATTAGTATATGGGAGCCATGGTGATCATTTTCTTATATATAATATTTTTGATGCTTTAACGTCTCTTCTGCTGTGTCAAATCTTTTCTGTACAAATGGATTCTACACCGAGAAAAGTTAAAGAAAGGGCAGATATGTAATTACGGAAGATTCAAACAATGGCTGGTGAAACGGTCTGCTCGCTACACATCTTTATGCAAACATTTGCTTTTGCTTTTCTTTCTTTGTTTTTTTGAAGAAAGCAAAAGATGAAACCAAAAAATATACTGAGCCAGAGAAAAAGATGACCTTGGATGCTGTTAATGTTCTACAACTTTGCCTTTAGATTCTTCACATCGCCTCTTTCCTCTCATTCTTTCACACCCTCCTACACCTCCGTGTCTATTCATCTGTGTGACCTCAGTTCAGATTGTATGGGATGGCCTGTTTTTATTTCATTTGATAATTAGATATTGGGTTCTCTAGAACCATTGAATATTGTTTCTCTCTCTAAATCGTTCAAGCTTCTAGCATGGCTGCTTCTAACATGAGGCTTGCCTTCTTCTCCTCTCTACTTCTTTTGTTTCTGATCAACTCTTGTCAATCACTTTCCTCGCATAACATCTACCTCAGAAGACAAGCTTCCATCCTGGTTTCTGTTAAACAATCTCTTGAGTCTTATGATCCTTCACTTGATAGCTGGAATGTGTCAAACTACGTACTTCTGTGCTCCTGGACCGGCATCCAGTGCGACGGCATGAATAGGTCAGTGGTTGCTCTTGATTTATCCAACTCGAACATCTCGGGCACTCTCTCACCTGCGATCACCGAGCTTCGAAGCCTCGTAAGTCTTTCGATCCAAGGAAACGGCTTCTCTGATGAGTTCCCACGAGAAATTCACAAGCTTATAAGGCTCCAGTTCCTCAACATATCCAACAACCTGTTCAGTGGGGAGCTTGCCTGGGAGTTTTCTCAGTTGAAAGAACTTCAAGTGCTGGATGTTTACAACAACAATCTCAATGGCACACTACCATTAGGTGTCACTCACCTTGCCAAGCTGAAGTACTTGGATTTTGGCGGGAATTACTTTCATGGGACTATCCCTCCGAGCTATGGAAGTATGCAGCAGCTGAAGTATCTGTCACTTAAGGGGAATGATTTGCGTGGTTTAATACCTGGTGAGCTTGGTAATCTTACAAGTCTTGAGCAGCTCTACCTGGGGTATTACAACGATTTTGATGGAGGAATCCCGCCTGAGTTTGGTAAGCTGACCAATCTGGTTCATATAGACCTTGCAAACTGTAGCTTAAGTGGACCTATACCGCCAGAATTGGGTGGCCTCAGCAAGCTAGACACCCTCTTCTTGCAAACAAATGAGCTCACTGGTCCTATTCCTCCTGAACTGGGCAACCTGAGCACCATCAAATCTCTTGACCTCTCAAACAACGCCCTAACGGGCGATATCCCGCTAGAGTTTTCCGGGCTTCGTCGCCTCATCTTATTGAACTTATTCCTTAACAAGTTACATGGGGAGATCCCTTATTTCATTGCGGAGCTACCTGAGTTACAAGTCCTGAAGCTTTGGCACAATAATTTCACTGGAGCCATTCCTGCAAAGCTGGGAGAAAATGGCAGATTAATTGAACTTGACCTGTCAAGCAACAAGCTTACCGGATTAGTCCCTAAATCTCTCTGCTTAGGAAGGAAGCTGCAGATACTAATTTTGCGCATCAACTTTCTGTTCGGTCCTCTGCCTGATGATCTTGGCCATTGTGACACTCTCTGGAGAGTTCGGTTAGGGCAGAACTATCTGACTGGATCAATTCCAAGTGGTTTCCTTTACTTGCCAGAACTGTCACTCATGGAGCTGCAGAACAATTATCTGAGTGGACAGGTTCCACAACAAACAAGCAAGACGCCATCTAAACTTGAGCAGATGAATCTTGCAGATAATCGCTTATCTGGACCACTTCCTGCATCCATCGGAAATTTCTCCAACTTGCAGATTCTTATGCTCAGCGGAAACCGATTCACGGGAGAAATTCCGTCCCAAATAGGTCAGTTGAAAAATGTCTTTACATTGGATATGAGTAGGAACGACCTGTCTGGGAATATCCCCCCTGAAATTGGCGATTGCCGTACCTTAACTTACTTAGATTTGAGTCAGAACCAACTCTCAGGTCCGATTCCAGTTCAGATCACACAAATTCACATACTAAATTGCCTTAATATATCCTGGAACCATTTGAACCAAAGTCTTCCCAAGGAAATTGGTTCCATGAAAAGTCTAACGTCGGCAGACTTTTCTCACAACAACTTCTCTGGTTCCATACCTGAATTTGGACAATATTCGTTCTTCAACTCCACATCATTTTCAGGTAACCCTCAACTTTGTGGCTCCTACTTGAACCCATGCAACTATTCATCCACGTCTCCATTACAGTTCCACGACCAAAATAGCTCCAGGTCTCAGGTCCCTGGAAAATTCAAGCTACTTTTTGCTCTTGGACTTTTAGCATGCTCTTTGGTATTTGCTGTTTTGGCAATCATCAAAACCCGAAAGATACGAAGAAATTCGAATTCCTGGAAGCTCACAGCATTCCAGAAGCTGGAATTCGGATGCGAAGAAATATTGGAATGCGTCAAGGAAAACAACATCATAGGGAGAGGTGGAGCTGGCATAGTCTACAGAGGTTTAATGCCAAATGGAGAACCAGTAGCAGTCAAGAAGCTGTTGGGAATAACCAGAGGCTCGTCTCATGATAATGGCCTATCTGCAGAAGTACAAACACTAGGCCAAATCCGACACAGGAATATAGTGAGGTTGCTGGCATTTTGTTCGAATAAAGAGACCAATTTACTTGTTTATGAGTACATGCCAAATGGAAGCCTAGGTGAAGTCCTGCATGGGAAGAGAGGTGGATTTCTCAAGTGGGATACCAGGCTGAAAATTGCTATTGAAGCTGCAAAAGGCCTCTGTTACTTGCACCATGACTGTTCTCCTCTAATTATCCACCGGGATGTCAAGTCCAATAACATTCTACTCAGCTCAGATTTCGAGGCTCACGTAGCAGATTTCGGGCTTGCCAAGTTCTTGCAAGACACTGGAGCTTCAGAATGCATGTCTGCAATTGCTGGCTCTTATGGCTATATTGCTCCAGGTACTCCCTTTACATATGATCTTTAGAATAACTTGAAAATGGAAGATCACATACAGTACTTTTAAATTCATCCGAATGAAATGGGCTCTAGAACCTGAGACCTTTTGGCCTTGGTGAAGCATTTCTCGCATTTTCCTTTGACTTGGTGTCATGATTGTGCTCTCTATCAATCTGGTTTAATTGTCGTTTTGAAAACATTAATTATGCTGGTCATTTCTGTGCTCGACTGGCAAATAAATATGTAGAGTCTGTTCCCGTTTGTTCTCATTTTAGATCTGAAATAAGAACAGGTGTTTTTTTTCTTGGACTGAAGTAGCAAGCCGAGTCCCGTGTGGAGTCCAAGAATGGTAAAGGGTCCACTAACACAAAGGAAAATTCTCCCTCTTACTTTTCCTCTTGCTTTAATCCTCACTATAGTAGTGGGGTAGTGAGCTTTTGTTTTGGAAAACATAAACCAATCTTCACTCATGCCAATCACTAGCTACCCTTTTTGACCGAAACCCAGAAATAGGAGCAACAACAAAATCCACATAAATCCAAGCAATTCCTCCTTGAGGATCCTGATTGGGATCTATCTAACCTTTACTTTCCCTAAACCCCAGAAAAAAGAGAAAAAAGAAATATGTGTTTACAACAGTTATTAAAGCACAAACTGCCTTTTCCTTTTTTAGCATACACAGATTGTTACTTTACCTTGGGAGATGAGTTGAACACTGCATCTTTTTCTTTATAAAATAACAGTACTTGTCACAGAGATTCACCATTTAAACTTGACCAAAACAATAGTGCATGGTTGCCCTCTTTTAAATAAATAAACATTTCTATTCTATCACATTCTCTTTACCTTGAAACTCAGGGCTAAGCAATTTCTTGTGACAGAATATGCTTATACATTGAAAGTGGATGAGAAGAGTGATGTCTACAGCTTTGGAGTGGTGCTGTTAGAGTTGATCACAGGCAGAAGGCCAGTTGGGGATTTTGGAGAAGAAGGGCTGGACATTGTTCAATGGACTAAGACACAGACAAAGTCAAGCAAAGAAGGGGTGGTTAAGATCCTGGATCAAGGTCTGACAGATATTCCATTAATTGAAGCAATGCAAGTCTTTTTTGTGGCAATGTTATGTGTTCAAGAACAGAGTGTGGAGAGACCAACAATGAGAGAAGTTGTTCAAATGCTTGCACAAGCTATACAACCCAGCACATATCGGATGCAGTGACTTAACACATCATAATCATTATAGAAGCTGTTAACAACAAGAAGATATAGATGATTCACTGATGAGGGGCGGTGAATATTGGTGATGACTCTGCTGTAGCAAGTATAACCAGGCCTAAATTGCAGCAATTATTATTGATAGTATATAAATCATTAATGGTGTTTTTTGTTCTTGCCATTTTAATGGGGGGATACTAATTAATGCCTGAAAGCATATTTGGCTCTATTATTGTGCATGCATTTGGTTCAGAGTTAGGTGTAGCTAGCTACGAGGAGTGTTTTTGTTTTGTTTTTGTTCAGGCATGAAAACCAGAGCAGGAAAAGATGAGCTACTGGCAAACCCTGATTGTAATTCTAGGCTTCATTATTCTGCCATCATTTGGATGGTATGTCTAAATGTTTTTCATTTTTGCTTTTATTTCTCAGATATTTTACCTCCCCCTCCCCCTCCCCCTCCCCCTCCTCCTCCCCCTTCTTCTTCTCCAGCCAGCGCGCTTTAGACCTTAACTTCAGCAAGACAAGATGAACTAGTTGAGGTGCTGATGATGCAGTGGTGGACAATTTGAGGTTCTTGAGATTATCATTCGTTAACAGTCAATTTGCAAGCCAAGGCGTGTTAGTGATAACTAAGAATGCAAGATTCCATTCAAACATTGATATCTTAAGCTTTACTATGAACAGAATCGATCCTGCTTCTAGCATTATAATTTCACTGAAAAATAGCTAAAACATAAAATAAAGGGTGTGATTTAGCCAAGGGATTTAGGGCTCGTTGATCCACGACAGCAAATTTTGTCAATTATCTACTAATAAGCTTACAAAATCGAAGAATAAAGTCCTCAAGTTGTGAATGGGTGGACTTGGATATCAAAAACAGCGGTGGCGATGGTGATGTTCGGTGACAACGGATAGTATTAAATAGTCAACTATAAATCAAGCTAGAAAAATAGTTCTTACAACGGAGAGCAGTAGGCATATGACCCCGTGCTCCTGGGCTTTTGAAATGAAGAGCTGTCTAGGCCCGCACCCATAGATTTTTCTTCCCTCTATTTATCTTAAACGAGCTGATTAGCCCGCTTCGCTGGACATTTTTATCTATGTAGAAAATTAATTGATTTTATAAATGTTGTATGTTGTTATTTTAATATTTAATTAGTATAATTGTCATTGATAAAATATGCTAAAAATGGTTTTTTTCAACCAAAATGTGATTGAATATTGTTATTGGTAAAAAAAATTTGATAAAATTTGTTAGAAAATTTGCTAAGAAGGTTAAATGATTTATAAGAAATTTGTTGTCACGGATACTCTGGTTAAAAAAACAAAACAACAACAGAAACCCGGTTAAAAAAGAACAACTGAGTTGGACAGTACAAAATCCAAAATACATGTGAAAAAAAGGTCACCGTTTCTTAAAAGAAACAAACAAAGGGTCTAAAATATAAATTTTAATTCAAAGCCAAAGTTTTTTTTATAAGATTTATTCATCATATTATTATATTAAATATCTTTAAGAATGCTGATATTATTTTTTTTTCCAAGAAATCGTAGGTCATTTTTTTTCTCTTTTTATATATTTTTAGGCGATAATATTAAATAAATATTAAACACATATACTTAGTCTCACATATTATATAGTGTGATCGAAATGGGAAGTGATTTTTATATTTTTTAATTGTATATAACTTAGGTAAATTTGTTAAAAAAAAACAATATGAGTTGTTTTTTTTCCCCAGTAATATTAGATCTGACACATTATAACTAAAAACATTGCAATATTTTTCAAAAAAGGAATATATATTTTTTGCGTGCTATAATTACTTATTTGCTGTCTAAAAAGAACAGTGTAGTCGAAACAGAAAGTGCCTAATATATTTTTTAATTGTATATAATCTAGGCAAATTTGTTTACCTTTTGTTTTTTTGAGTTGGATTTTTCCCCGGGTAATATTAGATCTTAAATATTAAAAATCCAATTTTTTTTTTTCAAAAATACACTTCAACAAAAGAGCACAAAATTAAAATTTGAAGCCAATTTGTTTTTTTTATTTTATAAGATTTATTTTTCATATTATTATATTAAATGTATTTAAGAATGCTGATATTAATTTTTTTCTTGCAAAAAATCCGAGGTCATTTTTTTTTATCTCTTTATATATT